>PVIW01003830.1:0-153482 GCA_004026585.1 Noctilio leporinus
ACTTTTCTGCTGTGACATCCACTGGCCTTTGCAGTGCCCCCATTATTGGACCTCTCATGGACATTTAGCACAAACGACTGCTCTATTCTGCTCTTGAGTGCTGGACAGCCCACCCGCTCCTGGTTCTTCTCCTGCCTCCCTGCCGTCTTGCAAATCGTCACAGGCTCTTCCTGCAACACCCAGCCCAGCCCTGTTTATGTCACCATCTGCTAAGGCTCTACCTAGGCTTTTTTCGCTTCTCGCTTCCCACTCTTTCCCAGGGCTTGTCCCCCCACCTCCATCCAGACTGCCACATATTTCTCTCTCACCTGAATACTCAGCCTATCCAAACCTTCAAGTTTCCCCCAATCACCGCAGTAGCCAGGAGGGTTGTCCAACAGTGGTCCTTAACCTAGCAGCAATCACCCGAAGGACTTGTTCACACCCAGCGGCTGGACCCCCCCTCCCAGTTTCAGATTCAGTAGGTCTGGAGTGGGTGGGACCCAGGAATCTGTATCTCTAAGGGGTACCCAGGTGGCGCTGATTTGTTGATCCAGCAACCACATGAGACCCCTGTATTAAAACACTGACCTATCTCTGGCTGGTGGCTCAGTGGATTGAGCGCCCACCTGCAAACCCAAATGTTGCTGGTTCGATTCCCAGCCAGGGCACATAACCAGGTTGCAAGCCAGGTCTCCAGCCACCTCCCCAGCTGGAGGCTGGTGAAAGGCAACCATATAAAGTTTTGTTTCTCTCCTCTTCCTCCTTCCCTTCCCCCATTAGTCAATGTTTTTAGAGAATAAATTCTTTTAAAAAATGATAAAATAATTTTAAAAAACACCACCACCAATCTGATTACGTTACTCTTTGGAAACTCTTCCATGCCTCCCCGTTTCCGTCTAGGTAAATCCAAGCTCCTGGTTTGGCACCCCTTCAGCACGGTGTCTCCCTGCCAGAATGCTCCCCGCACCCCGCTACTGCGGATTCTTTAATGCTCCCCCGGACGTCGGCGAACGTTCAGTAACCGGGGCTGACCGCACACCACACCCTTGGCGCCTCATCACGCAGCGTGCTCCTTGAAGACGAAATGTTAGCGATGTGCTCTGAAGGTAATTATTTTCCGGTTTTATTTTACGTTATAATTTTCATTATTTTATTCACTTAAGTCCAACAGAAATTTTACTTGGAGTGCAAAAGTTCCTGGTTGGACAAGGCTCAGATTTATACTCGTATTCTTTAAAGCTGGCCTCCGCTCTGCCCCCTGGCGGTAGTCCGAGCACCAAACCGAATAAGCCATTTAAGGTATTTCCGGAAACTGTGGGGTTTTTTTTGGGGGGGGGGGGTGGCAGGATTATTTGCATACCCACAATGCATTGCGCACAAAGCGCGTTCTTCTCTAAAAAATTGACAAGATCCTCCTTTTTTCATTGAACTATTTTGCTCCATCCAAATGAAGATTCTGAGAATTCTCGCACAGAATTGTGTGGGGGAAAGGGAGAAGTTACTAGCTCTTTCAGGTAAGTAATCACCATTACATAATTAGGGGTAATAGTTACCCGAGTAATGTGGGCCATGAGTGGGAAGTATACTCTGGTTTCTCTTCAGATCGTATAAATCTTTCGCCTTTTACTAAAGATTTCCGTGGAGAGGAACAATTCTGAGTTTTGAACTAATTTTTTGAGGCCTTGTGTCTACAAGGCTATTAATGTGGTTTTTTAAAAAGAGACTTGTCTTTGAGAATATATGTTGTGGTAAAGGTATTAGAGAGCGTTTGGTGAGTAGTGTTTTTGTTTTCAGTTATACGTAGCAGTTAGGTTTTTTGGTACGCAAGTAGGAGTTGTCATATGTAGGTTTGTTTTTTTTTTTGTGCAGAATAGAAGTGTAAGTTGCATAGAGGGAAGTGTTTCTGCCAGTGTGACATGCTTCTGCTGTTGAGAGTGACATGAGGCCCAGATATTTTTCACGCAGGTTAAAGTGTTCATGTGGAATGGACTCTCTCAAAATTTTTTTCGAAGAGGTAAATGGGCAAGTTACCCGCTCCTTTACTGACACTGGTCGTGAAGTGTTGCATTTATAGGTTTTTAGCCGTTGCAAGTAGCTTTTGAAAAGTTTGAAGTTTGTGTAAGTATTTCTGGGCTTGTTTTCTTCCGAATGAGGCAGTGTAGCCTTCACTCTGGAACTGGATCAGTTGTTAAAGCCAGAAATGAGGGAGACGTTTAATGATGGTTATAATGGACTTGATGAACTCCAATGGGAAGTGACATTTTTAACCGGTGCCGTTGGCCACAGCTGTTTCCCCGATTACACCTAGCTGCAAGGCAGGCTGGGAAATGTAGTCTTTCTTCTAGGCAGCCATGAGACTCATTCCTGCTGTGAGAATACGGGGAAAGGAAACGAGCAGTATCTGCCCCAGCAAAGAAGGGAGTGACTCTATCCCGAAGTTCCTTCCTTGGGCTCTATTTCTCAGCCTCCCAAGCTCCTTCCTGTGACCAGCCCTTGTGAGGCAGTGGCCCACGGTCCAGCCTGGTTCCAAACACTATTCAAGTGATAGGACGTTATACTCTCCTTCCCCAGGCAAGCTGCTCCTCCATGACCGGCCCTGGTCAGTGAGAATTAAATGCCTGTGTCTAAGTGCTTTCTTTGGGCTCTGAGGACTGGATGTGTATCTAAACCAGAGGGTATTATTATTATTATTATTATTTTAGATTTTATTTCTTAGAGAGAGGGGAAGGGAGGGAGAAAAAGCGGGAGAGAAACATCAGTGTGCGAGAGAAATACCGATCAGTCGCCTCTTGTTGACTCTGCTCACCTTGGTGGCAGGACATCAGCCTCGTGATCACATAGCCATTTTGTTACCACAAAGGTAACGGATCTGAGGACGGAAGCCCATCGACCAGAAACGAGAGATGCATGCTCCTGAAATCACTTGGGTCTAGATCAAGCCATTCCTGAAGTCCCTACTGGGCTACACAGTTATGTGAAACAGTATGTTTCCTTCTGTTTAAGCCTGTTCTAATTATGTTTTCTGCCCCTTGCAGCTCCAAAAGTCTTCACTGAACACAAGGGTTCAATGACACAAGGCAGGCAAATGCAATTCAGCAAACGTACTGTGAGCACCTGCCCTGTGCTCATTCCTGTCCTTCCAGTGGGGCAGTAGTTCACTCCCATCACAGAACTTAAGCGTGCGATGACATGTTCATCAAATGTCACTTTCCCTCCTTTGTAACCCAGAGGCCAAGATGCCTGGGCTGCTGGAGGATTGTTGGTGAACATTTACGGAAGCAACTACCTGAAACTCCCACTGGCCCGTGCGAGACGAGGCCCCCAGGCACCAGAAGTACCAGGTTGTGGGCCGCTTGTTCAAGGTGAAGCTGCTGAGATGGCTCCACCCTCCCCAAACCTCCGTTCTGCAGGGAGGGTGGCTGTGCCACAATGTGGGGTCACTTGCCCAGTTGCCAGACCCCTAACCCGTCTTCAGAAGCTCAGGCTGCTGTTTCCGGGGGTGGAGGCAGGGGCAAAAAAAAACCCCACCATCCCAAAGTGCAGGTTACCTTGTTCTTAAGGCTTTGAAAGTCAGGCAGCCTTTTGAGAATCTGGGGAAAGCTATAGACCCGACGACTCTCCTGATGGAAACAAAATGTGCATCCATTTTGCAGTTGAAGCCAACTGCAAGCTTTCCTCAAGCAAGAATAGCTCTCAGGTTTGTCCTTCAGGGAAGGTCCTGTGAATCTCTTTCCCTCCCAGGTCATGAGGCTGGAAGTCCAAGGTGACGGGCCAGCACAGTCGGTTCCAGTAAAGACCTCCTCTGGGTTGCAGACTGCTGTCTTCTCCTCGTATCCCCACTGATCCTAGGTGTGAGGGCTCCTCCCTCATGACCTAAGTACCTGTGGACAGAGTCTATAGTACTGTCCACGTAAGAATCCTAGTGCCTCTTGGAAAACCCTAGGAGTGCCTAGGGAAACCCTCTGCCCAGTGGCAGAGGAGCCACCGGGCCAAATGGTTACTGAGTCCCCTCTACAGCAGGCTGCTGACACCATCTGGAGGGAAGGAGAGACGCCTTATCTCTAGACCATCTGTCAGAATCCAGCAGGGGAGCGGTGTGGGGAGAAATGGAGTGAACGTGGGGGCTCAGGGAGAGGCAGGGCCTAGGCAAGCCCTGAGCTGCATCCCAGCCTGGCACTCGGCGGCTGAGTGATCCTGGGCGAAGTATTTGGTCCCTGGTCATTGCCTCTTCTCTCAAATTTGAACCCTCGGCAACATCCTGCCCGCATAGGTTCAAGTTCCTGGAAAATACCTAACATAGACTTGTGTGGTGAGCCCTTGAATGAGCGCCACAATCCAGATATATCAGTTCGCTGAAGTTCTGGGTGTTGAAGAAGGTACCTCTCGGGCACCAGGGACGCGGGTTCCTTCTTCCACGTGTGGGATCCTACAACATGTGGGCTCCAAGTTAAACAGAGGGAGCGGGGCTATGAAGTGTGACTCTCCTGTCAAACGGCTTTCCGCTGAATGCAACGATTGGAGGGCATACACCATCAGCCACACCCAGCTGTACCCCGTGAGGTTTCTGCTCCCCAAAATGCGCCAGCCAGCCAATGACCCAGACTGGGGTGGGGGATTGGGGTGGCGGGTAGGTGCTTCTGAGCTCTGCACAGTCCAGAGCAGGAGTGGAAGGTGCGTGGGACTGAAGTGACTGGAAAACCGGCACAGCTGGTAAGTCAGGCCTGTTCTCTCCCAGCCATCTGTTGTGGGTCATTCAGCTCCTTGGCAGAAACCAGGCTTTCCGGTGAGTCAGGCTGCTTATCACCTGCTTAAAAGAACGGTGAGGACAGCTTCCTCAGGTGGAATGTCACGCCCAGTAGGGGTGGGGGAGTTAGATCTCAGCCTGCTCAGGGTCCTGTGGCCAGCAAAATTCAGGGCAGGCCAATCTAGGCTATTTTGGGGCAGATGCAGGGAGAGGGCACAGTAGCAGCCCACTGGTGGGGCTACCCACCAAACCCCCTAGGGGAGCAGAAAAGTGGGTGCCTCCGGCAGGCAGAGGAAACGTGGGAAGGGAATTTTTTTTTTTTTTAATTTTTAGAGAGAGGGGAAGGGAGAAAGGCAGAGAGGGAGAGAGACATCAATGTATGGTTGCCTTTCACCTGCCTCCAGCTATGGACCTGGCTGGAGACCTGACTTGCAACCTGGTGATGTGCCCTGGCTGGGAATCGAACCAGCGACCTTTGGGTTCTCAGGTTGGCACCTTATCCATTGTGCCACCAGCCTGGGCTCGGAAGAGAATTTGTCACTACAGAGGGGCTGGGTGGCTGGCTCTTCTGCTTCAGACACCACCCCAAAGTCTAGTGACGCAGGGACACAGGATGTGCAAAGGTTTCAACCACACACAAACGGATCATGGAAGTTTGAAAGAGATTTATTTAAAAACAGAAACAAAAGAAAGCTTTGGTATTTCAAAACCCAACAATTATTAATCACTAGAAAGTTAAACACGTCCCCTACAGCCCACAAGTACAGAATCACAGATCTCCATGGGCTCATAAAACAGAGACAACGTGCAACCCTGAGGATGACCTGAGACCCACGTTGTCTGCTCAGGCCTCGGGTGGGGCTCCCAAACGCCACCCTGGCCGCGAGATCAAAAATCACCGCCAAGATTCACTGTCTAAAGTGGATGCAAAAGCCATCCAGCAAAATCTCAACAATAAATTAAAAATTCAGTCAAGAAGAAACACATTACATTAGGAAGAAAAAAGAAACCCACAATTTTTCCCAGACAAGAGTTTTTTCAAGAGGTCTAGCTCTTGGGCAAGAGGAAAGGGGAAAAGTGGAAGGAGTGAGTTCAATTTCAAGTATTTTCCATATTGGTTCATTTTATTGAGCCGAAAGCTTACAAAAAGTCTACTGGCCCCTCCCCTCCCGCTCCCCAATGTAAACTCCTGAACGTCCATGCGCGCTTCTGCATGACTGGTATCCCCGGCAAGGCACAAAAGGGTGGGTGCTTTCAAAGGATCCCTTGCTCGTGGCAGCAGGACTGTCAGTGCTGGGTGTTCTGTGCAGTTAGTTGGTGGCTGCAGACAGGACTGCTGGTTCCCTCAGACACTGGGATCTTCCTGTTCAACAAACAAAACAAGCCGTTACTGCCACCGCCAACCCCTGGGCAGCTACAGGAACACGAAGGGGACCTGGCCAGGGAGACAGCCTTGGCGACACCCAGCCTCTGACCTGCGCTGGCACCGCTCCTGCCCAGCGATAGGCCGCTGCAGCGTGCGGCAGAGGTCACTGGGCTCCGCTGTGCGGCCAGCTCTAGCATAGGTGACCTGAGGCACGTGGGGCCGCGCCCTGTGCGGGCAGCTCGGCCTGTCCCCCTGACCACAGGAGGAAACAAGGGGGACAGGTGCACGCCCGTTACAGCACAGGGGCTCCCCGAGCAGCAGGGGAAGCTGAAGGGCGGCTGCTCCAGTACAACTGGCCGACCGCTGGGCGGACTGTGTGCATTTCTTTTTTATCTGATTTTCAGTCTGTCCTTCAAGCTTGAGGAGCTCAGACCTGCCTCCCACCCTTCTCCCACTCCTTCAGGTCAAATGCTACCTCTTTCTCCCAGTCTTGGCCCCAAAGCCCTCCGGGAAGGTGATGAGGCATGTCTCTTGCGTTGGCCCCTGGTCCTTTCCCCACTTGGGAACACGGACCTAGAGCCTGTGTCACCTGCCTCCCCTCACCACAGGCAGAAAACAAGCTGGCTCCCTCTCTAGCCCTTTCTCCTGGCTGCCGACAAGGGGCTCCCTTCTGCTCTTTCCCCCAGAAGTCCCGGCAGTGAGAAGCACAGACGACCGACTGAGCAGAGGTGGCTTCCTCTGAGACACCAATCCTGGGGTTCCGAGCTACACCCCAGATGCGAGCTCCGGAGCAGCTGTGGTCAAAACCACGGCTCCTGGGGGGAAGGTGTCTGAGGAAATGTGAGGGGAATGATCTCACCCTGCACACGGATGAGAAGACCCCCTCGGGCTGGGGGTCAATCTGTGAATAGCAGTGAACAGGTCCTCAGGGTTAGGGTGGGGGTCCACCAGTGGTTTACAGGGACTTCAGGTTCATCTAGGGCTTTGACACAGTTATTTACAGATGCTGAGGCTGATTTGGGGGTGGGATGGAGGGACAACTGCCCATGTCCCTGGGAGGCCAGGAGACTCATCTATCCACAGCTGTCCCTTCCTATGCTCTCCCCTCAAAAGTCCCTTTTTAATGGCCTTTCAGAATACACTCGGCTCCTCTCTCTGTGTTGAGGGCTGAGGGCACTGGCTTAGGACACCCAGATGAGGACAGAGCACAGAGCAGGGCCTCGGGCTGTGCAGACGCAGGGCTTTGTACCTTACTCCTGAAGAGGGGCTTGGCCCCGGGCCCGCAGTACTCGTTGTAGATGAGCTTGAAGAGGAAAAGGTGGAAGAGGGTGATAAGGGAGGCCACGCTGAACCAGAAGAGAAAGGGCAGCCCGGGGTCCTGCTGGGCCATGTGCTCGTCATGGGCCAGGATGGCCTTGAGGTGCAGCGTGTGCCGGAGGTCCTGCAGGTGTGTGAGGTCGGTGGAGATGTACAGCAGAGGTGTGATGGGCTGCGTCACCATGACCGAGAAGGTGTGGCCCTGCGGGGCGGAGGTGAGCTCCACAGGCTCATCCAGGCAGCCCGCCTCACAGGCGTAGATCTTGAGGGGCTGCCCACGGGACTCCACGGACACGTGCAGGTACGGCTTGCCCTCAGTGTCCGCGAGCACGGCCAGGTTGATGTGGTCGTTCTTGTAGCGGATGCCATGCAAGGCGTAGCTGTTGTGCAGCACGTCGGGGTCAGCCTGGAACTGGAGGTGGTTCTCAGTGAACTGCAGCCCCCCGAAGCTCAGCACCATGCCTTGCAGGATGCCTGGGGCGCCCACCCTCACCAGCCCCTTGCAGCCGCGCTTCTGCAGGGTCAGCCTCCACAGGTCGGAAAGCTGCAGGATCTGCTGGACCGAGGACAGCCGGTCGGGCCAGAGGTTCTCGGCGTGCATGGTGGCGTGGCCGCTGAAGCAATGATCCTCGTAGCTGAGTGTCGACTCCATCTGCTCTCGCTCTCTTTGGCTCAGGCTGGGGCTGAGCAGTGGGGCTGGTGAGCAGGACAGCATGTAATACAGGGTCAGGTTCACGGTCAGGCCAGATGGGGTGTGAGCATCTGTGATCTTCTTCATTTCCACACCTGTAGCGCCACAAAGGTTGTAGGGTAAGGAGACAGGGCATGACTGGGAGGCTGAGGCTGTGACATGGAGACCAAGAGCAGCAGACACACACAGTTTTTGTCCCCAGGGATGAAAATGGCAATTCCAGTTTCCCTCGAGGAAGAGAGAACATCATCCTGCCCGGCTTCCTCACATGACCAACTTGAACCCTCTGGGCCTGAAACCTAAAATCTCTTTAAAAGGCCGTGGCACCTCCTGTCAGGTCCCAAAAGAACAGCAACATAGCCAGAACCTGTTGCCAGCTGTATGGAGCCAGGTTCAGGGCCCACTCAGAACACTGTCACCAAAGCCCTGGCCAGTCCTGGGCTTCTCCCCTGTCATCTCTCTTTCCGGGCCTACAGCTTTAAATAACCCCTGAACACAGGATCTCCCAACTCTGTGCGAGTCTCCGTCTGGACGTCTGGCGGGCATTTCGAACCTGACATGGTTGAATTCTTCCAGCTCCAAACCTCTCCTTCCCTAAGTTGTCTCCAGATGCCTGCTCAAGCCCTCCCTCCAAATCAGGAGTCACCCTCAAGTTCTCACTCCCCACAGCCAGTTCTTGGAAAGTCCTGGCAGCTCCACCTCCGATGGTAGCAGAATCCATCCACTTCTGTCTCTGCAGTCACAACTCCATTCCCAGTTACCCTCCTCACTGGGGCTCCCTCAAAAAACCCTTATCTGGTCTCCATGCTCCACTTTTGCCCCTGAACAATCTATACAGTACTCTGCATAAGCAGCCACAGGGACCTTTAAAAGCGTGTACCAGACCCTGGCTGGTGGCACAGTGGATAAGGCACCAGCCTGCAAACCCAAGGGTCACTGGTTCAATTCCCAGCCAGGGCACATAACCAGGTTGCAAGCCAGGTCTCCAGCCAGGTTCCCCAGCTGGAGGCAGGTGAAAGGCAACCACACATTGGTGCTTCCCTCCCTTTCTTCCTCCCTCCCTGCTCTTCTCTCTAAAAATAATGAATAAAATCTTAAAAAAGAAAAAGAGAAAGAAAGAAAGGAAAACTGCAGCGACAATAGCTAGGGCATATCTCAGCCTCAAGGGATGTCAAGAAGACCATGTTGTCACCAGCCAGTCTATGCAGAACTGAGAAAAGAATGTGGGGCTTGCCCAGGCCCCTCTGCCTGCCGGTCTACCCTTTACAAATTGACCCTCCAAACGACTGCTCAAATCAGGCCTCACCTACAGGAACAAACAATAACAAGACCTACCCACTACACTCATTCTTTCATTAGAATCTCATAAAAGCCCTCTGAGATAGGTGCTCCTGTTATTACTGAACGCAAGTCCAAAAAGATGAGGCTACAGGTCCAGGTCGCCCAGACACCCAATGATGGAGCAGCTAGATGGAGTCAGCCCCAGGTCAGATGCCACACCCAAGTTTCAACCACCCCTCTGCTCCCTCTCAGTGTCGCCTTGGGAGATGCTGGAGGGACATCTCCAGGGTGGACCATGTTCACCCTGGGACGAGGGAGGTGTGGACTTTGCACAGAGCACTTGCCAGGCCTCACCTGAGCTGAAGAGCTGAGCCCAGAGGCGCTGGTGGTCCTGGAGCAACTCAGCTGCAGGCATCTCCAAAAGCTCCAGCATCTCTTTCCGGGCCAAGTCCTGGAGTACCTTGAGCTCCTTGGCTGCTTTGCTTTTGAGCACCTGGGGGTTAACAGGGCCTGAGACATGCACCACCCACAGCATCGTCTCATCCAGCTGCGTCTTGGGAGCCACCTGGAGCCGGTTCACTAGTTTCTTGGCCGCCACCACGACCAGGTGCACCAGCCCCGTGGGAAAAGGCGGGGACAGGCCGGAGTAGAGGAGGAATTGATGGTCTCCGACCTTCTCCAGGGTACTGGTGTAGGTCCTGGGGGCCGGAGCAGCGGTGGGTCCCACAGTCTGCAGTGTGGCCACGCGCTCCGTGGGGTTGTTGAGCTGGATGCGCTGTAGGTAGACGTGGGGCCGACCCCGGTGCGCCAGAAAGTCCTCTTGCAGCAGCACGCAATCGCGGCCGGATCCTGCGGCAAGCCCAGAGGCCGAGGCTGGCCCTGCGGCGGCGGCCGCCGCGCCCGGACCTGCGGTCCCGAGCTGCAGGCAGCGCACCCGGCGCAGCAGGCCTTCCCGCAGCAGGAGCACCGACTCCCGGGCCTCGGAAAGCGCATTCAGCGGGCGCAGCTGCACGAAGGGCACGAAGTCCGGCGCCATGGCGGGCGCCCGCTCCCCAGGCGTCACCCACAGCCGGTTGGCAGCCACGTCCAGGGCCAGGAAGCCGTTGGCCACCAGGGCCGGCACCCCGGGACCCAGCGGCACAGCCTCGCCGCGCTCCCGCAGGCCGCGCCAGGCACGGGTGGCTGCGTCCAGGCAGGCGGAGGGCTCGGTGGCGCCCGGCTCGCCGCGGGCCCAGGGCAGCAGGTGCAGGCCGCCCGCCGCCCGCCGCGCCCCCGAGCCCCCGAACCACAGAAGCAGCAGCAGGAGGCCGAGCAGGCAGAGGAGGCGGCGGGCCCAGCTGCTCGACAGCAGTCCCGGCAGCCCCTTAAGCCGTTGCTGCAGCCACATCGGGCCACCGGGCGTGGGGGCGGCGCGGGGGCGGCCGCCGGGCCCGCCGCCCAGCCTACCGGCCCGGCTGCCCGCGCCTCACTCTCCAGCGGGGCCGCAGCACCCACCACGGACCGCGTCGCAGCCGCCGCCGCAGCCTCCAGCGTCCCTTCCTCCTCTCGCTCGGATGGCCTCCGGCTGTCGGACGATGACTGCCGTCAAGCGCCGCCGTCTTTTGCGACACATGGACAAGGATGGGGAGGGGCGGGCCAGAGAAAGTAGGCGGAGCCACGTGGGAAAAGGCTGTGAGCTGCGGGGGCTGGATCGGGCCTCCCCGGGCCTCTGGAGTGATGTTCAGAGGAGGAGCGGGGAGAAGGGGGGCGCGGGTGTGGGGGAGCAGGGGCAGCAGCGGGGTGGCGGCTCTGGAAACGTCCAACCCACTTGCGGAAAACACCCGCTCAGCCAAACCGGTCATGTGCTGGATCCTGCTTGCTGCTGATGGATTCAACAGCCCTAAGCTGTAAAAATAATTTTTTTTCCTGATAAAATGATTCTCACTGCAAATAGAACACTATGGAAAAGGAAGGGGGGGGGGAAGAAAGAAGAAAGAAAGATAGACGGAAAAAAATAACCATTCTAAACTAGACTTTGTAGGGAATATTTTGTTGATAACTCTTCCAGGCCTGTCTGGCAGCTCCTGCAGTATACGGGACACAAATCCAGCCCAGGACTGTCCATTTCTCTGCTACACTAAGTCGTTTTCCAGTCAATTCTGAGTTTTAACTTATTGAAAAACATTGTCAGGATGTGGGGGCAGCGACATGGAGGCAGCACATATATTTGAGCTTTGTACCCGGACTTGAGTTAAATCTGTAACAGTGGATGTCTACACACCTAGCCTGGCTGGAATGTGATGATGGTGGGGAAACTCTTAGGAATGAGTTAATGAAGTTAGTTTGCCCAGAGATCCCTGGTGAGGCGTTAATAAAGCAGTTGCCTAATAGATAATCCCACTTAGCTCTTTCTGGGTAACGGACTTTTGGTTTATAAACTAATTTTCCTTTGAAGTGGGTACCTGTGTAACTGCACATAGCAGCTGGGATAAAACCCAACCTGGCGATGTTAAGTTGAAGACGACTTATCTAGAAGTCTCTTCCCATGCAGATCCCCACTTTCCTTCCCCCGATGAACTCATGGCTTGAGTTCACCACAGCGGTCTCTGGGTGTGATTTCTCCAAGCAAGGCTGCCTTGACACATATGACACTAAAGTTTCATACAGATGACCCCATATAACATGGCTGTTAGGTTCCTAAAAAATGTGTTATGCAAATCTGTGTTATACAAAACAAAGGAGTAGTACAAAAAATTTAAATATACTGTATTTTTATAATTAAGAGAAATGTCTTTATGAAAGCAATTTTCACCAAAATGATGACATATTAATATGTGTCAAATAATGTTTTCTTCATCATCACTACTAAGCACTGTTATCTGAGGGCATTTTCATTTTGACAAAATATCTTCATCCTCTGAGCTTTCTTCAGCATCACCTTGATTTCTATCCTGTATTTTTTGCAAAAAAAAAAAAAAAAAAAAAAAAAAATTAGTTCAGGTTGCTTGCTTTTGTTCAGATATCTTTATAAATTTTATTAATTTAATTTCAGATGAGATATCTTTTGGTCTGAAAAGCTCTTATTACGTTCCATTTGGTTCAGGGATTTCCCTAATTCTCAATCGGTATGGGAGTGAAAACACGTTGTAGAAGTGCTGTTATATGGGGGTTGCCTTACCATGCAGGAATCCATGCCCCACAGTTAGAGAGACAGTTTCCACCCAGCCTCCTCCTGAAGGAGGCAGAGTATATACTTGGAAGCACAGTGAAGTGAAAGCAAAGCACACCTCAGTGATCCCACCTGTGAAATGAGGATGACCAGAGACCCTGCATCTCATGTTTGTGAGGAATAAATACATTAATACAGGTAAAGCAAGCCAGGTGCATGACACACTAAGTAATGTTAATTGTAACATCTTATCACTGTTTCAAACATCCATGTAATAGGCATATATCTTGACCCACTTGTGTAAATTTTTTGGGGGGAAGCAATTTCTGGAAAGATTCCTAGTCAAATGGAAAGCTCATTTTTCAGGGAACTTCCCTGCCACTCTCAAACACTCCAGAGGGAGGGAACTCGTAGCTAAGGGTCAGAAACACAGCCACAACAAAGCCAGGGCATCAAGAGTAAGGACGTTGGCATCAGGCTACCTGGGGTTTGAATCCTGGCTTTACCCCTTGCTAACAACTCAACTAACTTCCTCTGGCCTCAGTTACTCCATCTGTAAAATGGGGATCATGAGACAGAGTCGGATTGTTCTGAGGCTTAAATTGAACAAATATGTGAAACATTTAGCATAGTACCTGGCTCAAAATATTCATTATTTAACTTATTTTTACTAAGAAACAGGACACATGATACAAAATTCAACATGTGTAAAAATGGTGAAGAGTGACATTGTCTTCCTCCCTCCTAGGGCCCCAGCCAATCTGTTCCTCTTCCCAGAGGTAACCACTGCCACTAGTTCCTTGGATACTCCATTCACTTGGTGGTATTTATTTATTTATTTATTTATTTTAAAGATTTTATTTCATCATTTTTAGAAAGAGGGGAAGAGAGAGAGGCAGAGAGGGAGAGAGAAATCAATGTATGGTTGCGTTTCACCTGCCTCCAGCCACAGACCTGACTGGAGACCTGACTTGCAACCTTGTTATGTGCCCTGGCTGGGGAATCGAACCTGCGACCTTTGGGTACGCAGACCAACACCCACTTGCTCATATTTAGACATAGAGACCTACAGTCTATACTTTTTCTTTCACAGAACTTGTAGCATTTACTTTACATTTGCATCTTACTTTTTTCACTTAGGGAAACAGCTTGGAAATTCTATGTCTATCATTATTATGACTATTATTATTAAAGGGGCTAGTGCCAGTGGAATTAGTTGATGGGTATAAAGTGGGAGGAGGCTGAGGGCCAACTGACATCCTGTTTGGCAGCCTATGGCTACCCACTGAGGCCAGAGCTCTTCCTTAGGCCAGAAAAGGGCTTGGATAAAAGAAGAGAATGACCATGAGAAAAGGTCCGGTGGCATCGGACAGCTGCCCTCCAGGCCGGCTATCCTGTCTGTACCTTCCCAGGAAAACAGGGTCCTGCGCCTTTAACTGTGCACAGCATGTGCTGCACGTAGGGGGAGTAACATCTGGGCAGCAGCTACCCCGGGTTAAAGAGACAGCCTGTCTTTTGGGATGAAGCTTGGACTGGATTCAAGTTCTAGCAATTTGCTTAAGGGAGCAAGAAATAGATACCAAAGATATACAGGGCAGGCTTCTCCAGGGTGAAACCTTTCTCCAGGGCAGCCCAGCAGCCTTCAACATTGGTTCCCTGACCTGATTTGCAGTGTCTCTGGGGACTTGCGCCATGGGAGCCCCCACCGGCCAAGGATTTCTTTTCTGTCCACAGAATACCACCATTGAGGTTCTCCTTGGGCCCCAGAAAACAGGAAATTAGAGCGGGGTTCCAAAGCTGCCTCCCTTACTGGGTTCCCGCGTGAGCTGTGGGACTCGGAGCAGCTTCCTTCACTCACTTCTCTGAGCAGCTGTTGCCTTATTTCACAAATGGGGGCACTACTGCCTAACTCAAAGGGCTGTTGTGTGCAAGGAATGAAGTGGAGCTTTGAAAAGTGAGGCAGCTGACACACGCTCATTCTTCTCCTCTCTGCTCATCCCTTCACGTCCTCCTCAAAGGGTCTGGAATTTTAGCCTGCATCCTCCGAGTTGAAAAACATCCGGTGGATTCTGGCACCCGGTCTTGTCCCCAGCTGCAGAAATACCCAACCCTGGGTCCCAGCTGGGTGATAGGAGCCCTGGGCGGCACTCAAGCCTCTTCCCTTTACTTGACATGCCTTGTACCTTGGGCTTGTGGCGCGAGGAGTAGATCTCTAAACGGGGAGGGGACCTCCCAGGTTCCTAGAGGTTGCACCTATCTTCTAAAAATAACACATGTTGGTTTTGTGTCGGACAAATAGTATATGCTCATTGTAAATTATGTGTGTGTGTATATATATACTAAATACAATGAAAAAAAAAAACCTAGCTGGCAATAATATAATTGTATATACATACAATATACAACCACTATAAACATTTGGTTGTCATTTTAGCACTGCCTGTATGCCTTGCATTTATACGGGTATACGGGTATATTTTTACTGCGGGGTTCCTAATGTATACGCGGCTTCTTCCACTAAACGTCATAGCGGAAGTGTGTCTCCCTTACCTGAGCAGGCTTGGGTGCTATTGACTGATTGATTTCTCTATTCTCAGCACCTACCCTGGCCTGCAGGACATTCCTCCTCCTTCCACCCTCCGTTCCCCTGGGGAGGGGGTGCCCTGCCCCCCTTGGTTGCATCCCTAACCCACTCCTCTGGAGGCTAAACTGCTGCAAATAGGCCCCTGGATCTCTGAGGGCTTCTTCCAAGGGATGGGAGCTCCTAGCTGCCATCTGCTCCAGAAGACTTTCTTCTAGAGCAGAGATCCTGAGGTGTTTGTTGGGTTTAGAGAATCCCTTCCTGCCTCCCTCCCTTTCATTCATCAAGGAGACCTCTGGAGCCGGACCTTCCTAGGCTCAGAGTTGCCCCTCAGGGACAAAAGGGCAAATTGAGCGAGTCCCTTTTTGGGGCGCGGTGGTACTCTTTCCTCCAGGTTGCAGCAGCCAGCGGAGTCTCAGCAGGGGTGTGGATGCCTCTGAACATTCCGCCCTGTTCCCCCGGACACACTCGGGGCTCAGGCCTTCGCGGAAGGACTCACGAAATCCTAGAGCTGCTTCTTGCCAAGGGTCCTCACCGGGCTGTTCTAAGTGCGCTACAGGTAACCAAGTCCTTAACCCGTGCAAGACCCCATGGACACACGCTACTGTAACCCCCACTTTAGGCGACGAGACTAGGGCTCCCGGTGATTGAGACCATCCGGTCTTGGCGCGGGATCCGGGGTATAGGAATCGTGGCTTCGCCCCGCTCTCCCGGCCGCTTCCCGGTCCGAGCGAAGACCCTTGGAGGAGGGAGCGCGGCGGTCCGGCCGGCGGCAGGACCCGGGAGCCGCGGGGACCGGCCGGAGGGAGCGGCTCCAGCTCCCGAGGCCCCTGTCCTGGCAAGTCTGCAGGAAAACCCTTCCCCCGGGGAGGGGCGGCGCGGCACCGCCCCCGGGGCGGGTCCAGTGCGTGGCAGAGGGGCCGCCGGCCTCGTCGCGAAGTTTCTAGCTTCCTAGCACTGCCTGGCAGGACGGACGTCCCTAGAACCTGGCGATGCGGCCCCTGCTGCTCCTGGCCCCGCTGGGCTGGCTGCTTCTGGCCGAAGTGAAGGGCGACGCCAAGCCGGAGGGTGAGCGCTCGGGCTGGGGCGGGCGGGGGAACCCGGGACGAGAGGGTTGACCCGGGGCTGCCTCCTTAAAGACTGGTCTCTACAGGAGGCCCGGGCTTGCGGGGGTGTCAGGGTTCCGGCTACTTGTCCACTGGTTCGCCGATGACTTGGACAAATCACTTCCCCTCTAGGGGTTGTGGTTCCCACGTCTAGAAGGGAAGGGACAGTGGAAGTCCTGTTCACCCAGAGGGACAAATAATAGCCCTCATAATAATGACAGTAACTACTCTTTGTGGAGCACTTATGGATCAGGCACCAGTTAAGCCTGACAGCAACCCTTAAGTGTATGGCCTTCTATTATCCCCATTTTTCAGATGGGCAAACTGAGGATCCACAGCTGATTCACTTGCCCATGGTCACACACTTTTGTGGGCCTGAGAACCACCTCAGCCAAGAGATCATGGGGATGAGAGGCCACCAGGTGGGCTGGGGGCGTGGGGGTATGGGAGGTAGTGGTTCCCACTTAGAAGCTGTTTGCCCATAAAGGTGTTTATTTGGCCCAGGGCTGCCAGTTTTCCTGGACTATCTGAACAGAGAGAAGTGAAGTCGAACATCCAGTGAGGGCCCTGGCTGGTGTGGCTCAGTGGGTTGAGCACCGGCCTGTGAACCACAAGGTCAATGGTTTGATTCCAGTCAGGGCACATGCCTGGGTTGCCAGTTGAGGGAGTGCAAGATGCAGCCAGTCCATGTTTCTCTCACATGTTGATGTTTTCCTCCCTTACCTCTTCTATAAAAATAGTAAAGTAAAATATATTTTTTTAATCCAATGAAGGAGGTGTTGAGCACAGAGCTGGGCTGGTAGTATGTGCAAAGGACCTGTGGCCTGGGCTTATTCGCTGGCTGGAAGCCAGGAACCCTGTAATAGCCTTTATTTTCCCTGCGCCTCCGTTGGGAATTTCTCTGCTGTTTATGTGCACTCCCTCCACCCCACATCATCCCATGAGAGAAACAGAGAAACTCAAACCCCCCACAACAAAGTCCAGAGAGGTGCATCACAGAGGGACCAAGTCGGTGACAAGGTTTCTGGTGCCCTGACTCCCAAGCAAGTTATGGGGGGGGGGGGTAAAGTAGAGACAAAGCAGGATTCTGGGTGTCACTGAGATAATCCAGGTAAAGCACCTAGTAGGTTGTAAGCGTTCATTGATGAAGAGACAGTGGATCCCCAGGCATGGGGCTAAAGTCAGGCAGTTCTCAGGTTGAGGCTCTGTGCTTCACTGGTTCCATTCAGATCCTTATGCTAAGAAATCATTAGCCCCATTTTGCAGATGGGAAGACTGAGGCTCTGAAAGGTTGAACACCTGGTCTCAGGTTGCCACAGCTGATTGAAAATAAAATCACTAACTGAAAGTCAGCGCCCCTTGCTGGTTCCTGTGAACCCTTCCTCTGGGTGGGGGAGGGCCTGTTGCCTGGAGACACTGCCTGGAGGAGTTTGCCCAGCTCCCCCAGACCCAACTGAGGTGAGCTCCTCAGCCTGCTGGCCATGAGCATAGAGTGGGATGACAGTTTGTCCTGCAGGCATTGCCCAAGCTGCCCACTGACTGGTGTCAGGGAGGGGCACCCCAGCAGCCCCCAGAGACGCCAGGTTCTCCCTACTGTGGCTGGGCTGGGATGCCCAGTTGAGCGCTTGGTGGCTGGGATGGGGCAGCTGCTGAGGAGGGTCCCACTGGGGCAGGCACAGGGACAGCATTGTGTCCTCTGGGTCACAGCAAGGCCTGAGGTGGGGCAGGGAATTTGCTGTGGAGTGTTGGGGTGGAGATTCTCTATCTAGTGCACCCCTTGTCTGAACATGGATTCGGCACATGGAGAGAAAAATGGGCAGTTTTCACTTTTAGGGGGTCTCCTAATCTGAGAGGAGACACAGAACTCATCACCCCCGTGGATACCCAGTGTGATGGGGGGTGGGACACAACCCTTTGTTCCCAGAGAGCCCTATGCCTGAGAGAGGAGACACCACCCTGTTGGGGAGGGGGGAACCCCAAGACCAATGTGGGGGACAGAACAGGACCTTCAACAAAGTAGAAGGCTCCTAGCTAGGTGTGCCTCTGGAGCATTGGGTTTCTGGCACCAGGGCCCTGCCCACCTGCTCACCCTCTGGGCTCCTACCTGGAAGGTCAGGGTGGGGTTAGCACATGTGAGGTGCCTAGAGGAGAGCCCTGAGAGCAGAAGGTGTTCAGTAAAGCTGAGCCCTGTGAATGTTCTCCGGGAAGCAGGAACCTGGAAAGGCTGAAGTCACAACCCCCCTTTTCCTCCCTGGCTGCCTGACCTCAGGAGAGCCCCTGCTCTAATGGAGGCTCCGGCACCTCACACAGACACCCAAGTTGGCTTTTTCCCTTCATGAAATGTGACACTCTTGCTGTCCCCAGTAGCCCCTGTGGACAAGAGGGCCTTAGGCAAGAGGGTCTCAGTTGGCAGCTCCTGCTCTCACCACCTGGGTGGGGACAGCGGGGACTTAACAATCCTGGCAGGAGTTAGGTAAGAAGCACCCCTCTTTCGGGCCCCAGGGTCGGGTGGTAAGGCCTCCCCTCTCCGCACCTGCCTAGTGAACCTACCCCTTCTGCCCCAGGTCCCTAGGCCCACCCCCAGCCAATTCCTGCCCATCTCTGCCAGGCCTTTTGCCACCAACCCCTGCCCTGAGGCCAGCAGCCTGCCCCTCCGATCAGTCAGCCTTTGTTCTTTTAGCCCAGGCTCCTCCTGACTTCCTAGGGAGGGAGTGGAGGTGTTTAACCTGCCTTTGTAGTCCTGGCCACACCACTTGGTGGGGCTGTTCACCCAGAAAAGTGTTAAGTCCGGGATCCCAGGGAAGTAACGCTCATCCAATGGAACAAAGTGCAGCCAAGTGGGATCCTGCCTCAGGGCAGGAGAGAGTCAGGAAAAATCTGAGAAGGCTTCCCAGAGGTGGTGGCAGGGAAGAAGTATCACTGTCACTGTTCTTGGGACCTGGAGGAAGGTTAGAGAAAGGGCAGACAGAGGGAGCCCTGGCAGGAGGGAGGAACCCAGTAAGGGGGGAACCCTGGCCGAAGGAGGGCCCACTCAGTGGAGGGAATGAGCACATCACATCATCATCACATCATCGGGCTGATCAGCAAGGGCCTTGAATGCCAGAGCAAGGCATTTGCTTCTCATTAACCAGCACCAGTAATAGCTCTTAGCATGTGCCAGCATCCCAATGAGAATTTTACAGGCCTGAGCTCACGGAAATGAGTCCAGCAGCCCTGAGAAGTAGGCACTGTTACTACCCCTATTTTACAAGGGGGAAACTGAAACTAGAAAGGTCAGGGACTTGCGCAAGGTCACGTAGCTAGTAAGGAGCAGAGCTCGGATTCTGACCAGGGCGGCCAGCTACCAACTTTACTGGTCAGAGAATGTAGCCTCCGTGTGTAGTCTCGGGGGGAGCTTCCCCAGGGACCCCAGGAAGGCTTTCTGGGGAGATGTTTCCCACAGGCTCCTCTGCGGAGGTGAAGCCACAGTGCAGAGCCTGGGAGAGGTCCCTTGTTAAAAAGGCAATGCAGCTGCTCTGGTTTCCACCTGGACCTCTCTCTCATGGGTTCTCACGGTGTTGGGAGAATCCAGGGATGAGTGAGGCCCAGCAATTGGGATTGATTAGCCACGTCTGCCCTGGTGTAGCCATGGGTAGTGGTGGCCATCTCTGGGCTAATGTCCCATATGGGCCAGAGAGGTCCTCCTGGCATTCAGCATTCAGAGTGAGTCCTTTCCTCTGCCCCTGTGCCTTGCCTAGAGGGCCCTAAGGCCAGAGAGACTTGGTCCCACAATGCTGAATGGGACACCTCTGCTCTGGACTCTTCCTGTCTCATTGGTCAGTTACCAGGTGAATGGAGTCCTGGGGGAGAATTGGGGGACCGAGGTGATGTCCCAGCTCTGTCACGACCAACTGCAGGGTCTTAGCCACGTCCCTTCCTACCGGGGCCCTAGGGTCTTGTCTGGAATGGACATGGAGTCACTTTGTGTGGGATTTGGCAAGAACCGTGACCTGCAGGCCTTTTACCTGTTGTCATCTTCCATTCCCATTCATCATGCTCTTCTCTGTCCCCTAGACAACCTTTTAGTCCTCACGGTGGCCACAAAGGAGACCGAAGGGTTCCGACGCTTCAGGCGGTCAGCCCAGTTCTTCAACTACAAGATCCAGGTAAGGGCTCCTCAGGTGAGGCAGAGGCAATGGAGGGATGGAGGGAATGTCCAGGGGCTGGGTGTCCACCCTTCCCCAACTGAGTTGGCACCGCAGGGGAAGCTTCTGGAAGCCTGAAAGATGGAGATGAGTTAGGAAGAGCAAGGGAGGAAAGAACATAAGCCAAGTCCGGGAGGGGCAGGAGATGGGGAGGTATGGGGTGGTGCTCAGCGTTAGAATTCAGAGGCTCACCAGGGGAGTGGGCAGCTTCAAGGGCATCAGCGTGTCTGCTGCTCCCAGCAGGCAATCTGGGGACAACCACAGTTTGGAGACCTCACTTGTGCAAACACTGCTCTGAAGAAACTGGCTGGTGTGGCTCAGTGGATTGAGCACTGGCCTGCGAACCAAAGGGTCGCCTGTTCAATTCCCAGTCAGGACACATGCCTGGGTTGAGGGCCAGGTCCCAGTTGGGGGCACGGGAGAGGCAGCCACACATTGTTTTTCTTCCTCTCTGTCTCCCTCCTGTCCTTCTCTCTAAAAATAAATAATATAAAAAATAAATAACATCTTTAAAAATAAAAAAATAGGAACACAGGCTAACGCCCAATCCATTGGTGTCACGGGTTGGTAGCCCAGTGTGCTGAGTGCCTCCTTGTGTCAGGCACCAGGACTGATGGACAGGACAACACGTCACGGCCCACACAACTTGCAATCCAGGGGCATTAAGCCAGAAAGAGTGTGTTAGCTCACATGAGTGAGATTGGAAGCAGGGGATTGCTTCAGGCGTGGCTGGATCCAGGGTCCAAGCATGATAAAAGTCCTTTTCATTTCTAGGCCCTGTTTGTTTTCATTTGCAGACGTGCTCCCTGCACATGGTGGCAAGATGACCACCAACCACACGTGCAAGTTCCCTGGCTTCTCCACCTCAACAAACATGATAGCCTTTCCTTCATTTTATAGGAATAGCCCCAGGGAAGACACCGATGGGTGCTGCTTGGGTTGCCTGCTCAAGCCATGGTTACGAGGGAGGGGAGGGCCACACGACCACCTTTAAGGGGTCTTTCTCTGCAGGCGCTGGGCCTGGGGGAAGACTGGAACGGAGGAAAGGAGACCTCAGCCGGCGGAGGGCTGAAGGTTCGGCTGCTGAAGAAAGCTCTGGAGAAGCATGCGGACAAGGAGAACCTGGTCCTTCTCTTCACGGACAGGTCAGGTGGCTGGAGGCTTCCTACGAAGGGTCCTTCAGCAGAGCGATAGAAGGATATGTTAGGTCGAGGTCTTCCCACGACACCCATCCAGGATGCGGGGGTCAGCTAGGGTTGCCTACAGTTTAAGGGGGTCCGTGCATCCCAGGAAAGATGTTCTGGTGTAGCCCATTCCCAGTCTTGGTGAAAAGGTGGGTAGAGGACCTGCCCTCTGTCCTGGGTGGGGGTGGAAGCATGGTGGGTGGGCCAAGCACAGCAGAGCAGATTGATTTCCTGGATTGTGGGCAGAGGGGGATGGCAGAAGCCCCCATCCAGGTCTGCTGGGCCCTCTGCACACCCCTGCTCACCCCGCCCTGTCTCCGGGCTCTGGCTGCAGCTACGATGTGGTGTTTGCGTCGGGGCCTCGGGAGCTGCTGAAGAAGTTCCGGCAGGCCAGGAGCCAGGTGGTCTTCTCAGCCCAGGAGCTCATCTACCCAGACCGCAGGCTCGAGGCCAAGTACCCGGTGGTGTCTGACGGCAAGAGGTTCCTGGGCTCGGGAGGTGAGCAGCGAGTGGCAGGGCTGGGGGTGCTCCGGACCTCCGCCCACTGCCTTCGTGAGGCTCCTCGCTTGCTAGATGCCCACAGCGACATCTCTCAGGCCCCGAACACAGGATGCCCTGAGTAGAATTCCAAATGGCCTGGCCCTGGTCTTGAGGCACAGGTGTCCCCCAGGGCAGGGTCCTCCCTGGCTTCCCACCTTCTCCTGTTTCTCTTTTCCTCTTACTTGTCTGTCCCATAACCAGGGCCTGGGTGGGACATTTTTCCCTCTAAGCCCCCATGTGCTGTGTGACCTTGGCCCAGCCTCTGCCCTTCTCTGGGCCACGTTTCCCAGGTAACTGTAGAAAAAGGGCTCCAACCTGTGCCTCTGGTAACCCCTGGTCTAGTCCATTCCCTTGCTTCCAGTGTGGTTCCCAGCACCTGAGCTGGTGCAGTTAAGTGGTTACCATGATCTTTGTCTCTGGGCTCAGTGACACTAACCGGCAGGCTGTTTCCAGCCTACGGGCATCACCCCTCTTCAGTCTAGGAGGACTTCCGAGGGGAGGCAGGGCTTGTGGGTAAAGGAGTAGATGGAGAAGGAGGCTGGGAAGAGGCCTCTAGCTAAGAGGTAGGAAGCTAAGTGTCTGTCTCTGTGTGTCCCCGTGCAACCCTCAGGCTTCATCGGTTATGCCCCCAACCTCAACAAACTAGTGGCCGAGTGGGAGGGCCAGGACAGTGACAGTGACCAACTCTTTTACACCAAGATCTTCTTGGACCCGGAGAAGAGGGTAAGAGTCAGTGGGTGGGGCTGGGGAATCCTGGATCCCCTGGGCCAGGCTGCACCGGGCCTGAACCCCTGGGTTGGCTGTGACATCCCCGGTTACCCATTCCTTGAGTCACTCGCTGATTTAGCAGAAACACCTATAGGTGAAGGGCAGGGAGGTGGCAATGAACAGGAGAGTCGGGGTCTCTGCCCGCAGGGACTCTCAAGTAGGGAGATGGGAATTGACAACTGAAGGTGTCAATAGTGATGAAAGGAATGGTGGGCTGAGCCACCCCTCCCCAACTCTGCCTGGGGAATTCCTGGGGAGCTGAAGAGAGCTGGACAGGCCACTGAGGCTGTCTGGAGGCAGTGGTCATCGGTCACTGAGGGGAGTGGAGGTAGCAGAACCAGGCCAGTGCAGCTCCAGACCTGGCCAGTATCCTCTGGAAACTCAGGGAGCTCTTTGGGGTCAGAATTCCTGAATTCTGCCTTGCTTACCCCCAAAATGTCCATCTGTGCTGTGCTGTGTGACCTAAGGTGAGTCACTTCCCCTCTCTGGGCCTCAGTGTTTGTCATCCACAAAATGATGAAATGGAGCCTTGGGACCTGTGCAATGGAAACTATGAATTTGATCTTTTTGTTAACTCAGTCCTTCCTCCTCCTCTGCCTCCTGTGGCAAGCCCAGGACTAAATGGTGCAAATGGAGCCGCTCCGCAGGGGTTGAGGGTGGAGCCTGGAGGCCCCTTGCCCTTGTTCTGCCTGATCCAGCGGTGCAGGCACATTGTGCCTGTGAACAGGGACTTCAGGGCCAGGCTCTCTGGGTTCAAACGCCAGCTCAGCTATTTCCTAGCTGTGTGATCTTGGGCAAGTTACCCACCTTCTCTGTGCTTTGCTTTAGAAATCTGTAAGTTGCAACAACGGTGGAATTTTCTCCTAGGGAGGTTGGGCAGGTTAAATTAATTAACGTATACGTAATACTTAACGTAGGGATTGGCACAGTGTGAAATTTCCTCATCGGGATGGTATACAGATGAATGTATCTATTGATCCCTGGAATGGTTATTGGCACACAGTGCAGCGCCAGCCAAGTGTTTGTTATTAGCGTGGTGGTGGTTGCATTGGAACCAGCTGTTTCCTTACGTTCCTTCCAGTTCTGAAAACTCCTGGCTCTGTAAATGGAGTCACTAGGCCACTAGATCCCAGGGCCCTTGCCCTTGGCTGGCCTTCCCAGGGCTCCCGGCTGGCCTGAGATGACGGGGCACAGCAGATGTGGGGAGAAGAAGGGGCAGAGGTGGGAGAGCAGGCTGCCCACAGTGGCCTGTCCTGCTGCAGCCTGGTGCCACCTTCCCTGTAGGAGCGGATCAATATCACCCTGGACCACCGCTGCCGCATCTTCCAGAACCTGGATGGAGCCTTGGGTGAGTAGCCCCCGCAGGAGGGGTGGAGAGAGGGCTGGTGAGGATTCTAGGCAGGGCCTGAGCCCAAGGGGGAGAAAGCGTTGGTTCCTCTCTATTGTACTGGAAAGTCACCTGCTGCCTACCCCATCCCCAGGCCCCCAGAGACCACCTGGGTGTCCTGGGGCAGAGCTGATTGTCTCCGGGGAGAGAGAGCAGAGCAATGAGATCAGTTTACAGAACCCTCCCAGCAGCAGGGCAGGGAGGCAGCCTCTCAGCCTGGTCATAGCTGGGCAGTGCACACAGCAGGTGCCGACCTCACTCCAGGTCCTTCAGGGGAGCCTGCTTCTCCTTCCACCGCCTTTCCTCCTCCGCTGAAGGCTTCCTGGACTAGGGGCAGGAAATTGCAAAGTGCAGGCTAGTGGGTCCTTGAAACCCGCAAACGCCATCGGGCTGACCCCATGTCTGCAGTTGGTGGTGGCATTGCTTGGCCGCCAGCTCGCTGGGTAATGGCAGGCAGGACGCAGGCACACGTACCTCGGGCCTCAGTTTCCCCATCTTGGAGAAGATCACTGACTGGTGATTTTATACACTGATCCCTGTGAGAATTCGAGGGAAGCTATGGTTCCTCTCCCAGGAAGGCGTGGGGGCATCACGCCCTTTTGCTGTGGTTTCTGGGAGTTTACAAACCTTGGTTAAGAAGCTGTACCCAAATCACCCGTTGGGTGTGTCATGAGCGTGCACAGAGGGGCTCCCCTCTTGCGGTCACCCCCCACAAAGCCCTCCCTCCCCAGCAGCGTTTCAAGCCTTGAACAAGTCCACACTGGGTTTTATACATGTCACACAAGCCAGTTTCCTGTCTTATGTGTAGGCTCAAGGGGTCCTAGCATGGGGATTAGGAAGACCCTGCCACAGGGCCTCTCTCCCCCAGGATGGGACTTCCTGTGTGGCTGGCGTGTACTCTGCCAAGCAGCATCTGTAGCTGGGATATGAGTTGCTATGGATTCTGTGCTCACCCGGTGCCAGGCGTGGTGCTAAGCGGTCACCAGACATGGAGCCCTCCCACTATTATCCCCATTTTACAGATGAGGAGACTGAGGTTCTAAGAGGTGTAGTGATTAGCCCCAGGGCACACCCTGCTCGCTGAGGGAGAGCTGGAATTCAAGCCCAGCCCTGGAGCCCCTAAGCTTGGTTCCTGGGTCTAACACGAGGTGGCACTGTGATTTCTAACCCCCAGACGAGGTTGTGCTCAAGTTTGAGATGGGCCATGTTCGTGCTCGGAACCTGGCATACGACACTCTTCCGGTCCTGATTCATGGCAACGGTCCCACCAAGGTAGAGAGGGGCCTCAGCCCCAGGGGAGAGTGGGAGGGGGTCAGCTTGTCCTTGGGGCCAGGGCCACCCACCTAGGGCGCTTGTTGGCTCTGACCTCAAATCTGAGTTCAGCCTGGAGACTTCTTTCCTGCTGTGGTGGTTGGTAATGCTCTGTCAGCTCTGCTGGACCACAGGACACAAAGGAGGCCATTGTCCCCATCCAGGCCTAGGCTCAGCCACCCCAAGCCATCCACACTCTGTCATTTATTGGTGTTTGCACCAGGGCATGAGGCCTAGTCAGTCATGAACAAGACAGATTGATGCTCACGCTCGTGGAGCTACAGACCAGAGATGAAAAAGACCGGAGTGGCCCTCTCTCTGTCCTTCCTCAACTGTGGTGACCTCCGAGGGGGGTTTGGAAGGAATGAACATGCTCTCCAAGGCCTGCCCCGAATAAAGCCACAGCCCTGCTCCCTCAGGGGTGGCAGATGCCTGGGGTGTGGGCCCTCCAGGGGCCCAGTGAGTGTGCCTGTGGTGGGGTGGGACTGGCCTGGCTCCTCTCAGACCCCTTGTCCCCACAGCTGCAGTTGAACTACCTGGGCAACTACATCCCACGCTTCTGGACCTTTGAAACAGGCTGCATTGTGTGTGAGGAGGGCCTGCGGAGCCTCAAGGGCATTGGGGTGAGGCCATCAGAACCTGGGGTCAGGGGTGGGGGAGGATGTGTTGCTTTTGGAAGATAAAGGGAATATCTCCCTGTCCAGGGTCCCATCCTCTGCCTCACCCAGGCACCTCCTCCTGGGAGCCCTCTCAGACTACACTTGGCTCCAGCTAACTCCTGCATGACTCGGTTCCAGTTTTTTCTGCCTGGTTCTTTAGGCTGTCCTGCAACCCTCTCCCCTGCCATGAACGTACTGCTCATGCCCGGACCCACTTTAAACCCCACACCACCCCAGCTCTAATGGGTTGCCCGCCATCCACTGGTCCTTGCTCTGAGTCGGGGTCACACTGCTCCCGGGCCCCAGCAGCAGCGTCCTCCTACCTCCCTGCCTCTGCCCACTTGTGCATCCTGTTCCCTGGCCCAGGCCCCTTTCCTGCTAGGTCCACACCTAGGGGCTCAGTGGCGGCGCAGTGCATGAACATGGCTGGATTCTATGTTGCCCCCTTCCCATGCAGGACGAAGCTCTGCCTGTCGTCCTGGTCGGTGTGTTCATTGAGCAGCCCACGCCGTTCCTGTCCCTGTTCTTCCAGCGGCTCCTGCGGCTTCACTACCCCCGCAAGCGGATGAGGCTTTTCATTCATAACCACGTGAGTATCAGGCGCTCGGTGGGGTTGCTGGGTGGCTTGGGTCCAGGGCCCACCCTCACAAGGTGGCCTGAGACCTGAGGAACTGACTGGCCAGGCTTATCTGGGCCAAATGGAAGTGAGCAATGGACTGTATTCCCAGATTACTGGATTGAGTCAGACTGGCCAGGTCTGAATCCTGAGGCCACTGCTTAGAGGGGCTGTGTGACCTTGGCATGTTGTTCAACCTCTCTGTGCTTTAGTTTTCTCATCTATTAGATAGGGATAATAACCATGGCAACCACATAGAATTGCTGCAAGGGTTGACCAAGTGGACATGGGAACCACATAGCAGAGTGCCTGGCACATAGGTAGCACATAGTAGGTGCTTGTAGCTGTTGTCATTATCACTGTTTCTCTCCCAGCCCGTCCGTCCGTCCTTATTTGATCTGATGACTGCCAAGTTGCTTTTCATTCCTTGAGCATCTTCTGGGGATCTGGGAGGGCCTGGAGGCCAGCTGTGTTTTTCAAAGCAAGGTCTAAGCATCACCTGGAGTGTTTTGTCACAAAGGACATCCCTGGGCCCCACCCCAGACCAGCTGAATCGGTGACTGTGGATGTGGAGCCTGTGTGTTGGGGGTGCCATTCTGGATTCTGGTGACAGAGGCTCTTCAAGGACTGTGGGCCTGGCCTGGTTAGGAGAGGATGGTCAAAGAATGGCCGGGGGAGGGCACCCCAGGCAGAAGGCGTGGAGTTTAGGGAAGCAGGTGACCAGGGATGTGCCAGGAATGAAGAGGACCAGCCTGCAGTGGCAGAAGGTGCTGTGGTCCCTGGGTGGGACATGTGTCCTCATCCCTACTCCCCTCCCCAGGAGCAGCACCACAAGCCCCAGGTGGAGCAGTTCCTGGTGGAATATGGCGACGAGTACCAGTCCGTGAAACTGGTGGGCCCCGAGGCACGGGTAGCAAATGCTGATGCCAGGAACATGGGCGCGTGAGTCGGGGTCTGGGGGACTGCAGTCATCTCCGCTGATGGCAGTGGGCAGAGGGGCCATGGATGGTGTCAGGAGCACCGGATGTGGAGACAGGAGTTCGGGAGACTGTGGTCTCCGGCAAGTTCCCACCCCTCTCTGCGCCTCAGTGTTTCCATCTGTCAGATGGGGAAGTAGTATCTGTCCTGTGGCTAGCTGGGGCTGAGCAGCGTCCTTGGAGTTTAGGAAGCAGGTCAGAGAAAGAGGAAGGACGAGCGGGTCACAAGTTGATAAATGCTGACAACTAGAGAAACGATCTCTGATTTCCACCCCCTGTATCATTAAAACCAACAAACAAGTCATGGGTGTTGACTGTAGAAGAACAAGCCGTCCCGATCCTGGTCGGCAGACTTGCTGTAAAACACCAGGTGGGGAATCCGTGTAAACCAGCTGCGTGGACTCAGAGGCAGCTGCTCAGCCCTGCGGGTGTGCTGTCCGTGAGCGTGGCTGGGCTCTAACAATATTTTATGGACACGGAAGTTTGCATTTCATACAATTTTCATGCAATGTATTTGGATTCTTCCCTCAACCAGTTAAAAATGTAAAGAAGCCATTCTTAGCTTCTGAGCCACACGAAACCAGACAGTGGGGCTGGATTTGGCTCTTGGACTATAGTTTCCTGAGCCCTAGACCAGACGAACAAAATTTAGAACAAAATCTGAAGGCTTCAGTAGAAGTTACCAAACCAGCTTCCAAGAAGGCAGAAGCCCTGGCCCTGGGCAGTGTCGGCACCAGTCTGTGGGTCATGCTGTCCCCACCACCAGGGTCTTCAGGGCATGTGATACCAGTTGCCAAGCTCCGGGCCTTCATCTTCAGAGTTTTGGGATCTGCACAGGGTTTGGGTCTTGGAATCAGGAGGGACCTTCAAGGCTACTGGTCCCAACCTGCACCAGGCCTGGCCTGACCTCTCTGAAGGCCCTTGGCCTGGCCCTGGTGACCACGTATGGACAGGGCTGGAGAGTACAGCCACAGGGTGGCTCCGCGATCCTGGGTGGGAAGCTGGCATGGGAGCCCCCACCCCACTGACCCTGCATCTGCTGGCCTGTAGGGACTTGTGCCGGCAGGACCGTAGCTGCACCTACTACTTCAGCATGGATGCCGATGTAGCCTTGACAGAGCCCAAAACCCTGCGACTGCTGGTGGAGCAGAACAAGTAAGGCTATGGGTGGGTGGTGGGCTGCAGCAGGCGGGCAGGTGGGCCTCAGGACAGGACCCTGGCCCAGCGCCGCTCATGATGGGCCTGGGCCCAGGCTGGGAGCCCTCCCCTGTCTTTCTCCTCCCACCTCCCCTGCTGGGCCTCACCTCCAGCCCTGGGCTTGCTCCAACCTGACAGCCTTGTCTTAGCCAGATGTTCCCCTTCCGCGTCATAAACCCTAAGCCACCCCCTTCCACCCGCTGTTCCCAGCTGCCATGTGGGGGAGAGCAGGTATCAGGCCACACCCCATCCAGGCTCTGCCGCAGGGAGGTGCTTGCTGGGGGAAGTGCTTTCCCCACCCTTCCCACCCGGTTAGATCTGTCCCAAATTCCAGGTGGGCTGAGGGACCCTTCTGAGATGCCCCCTTTCTCAGGAACGTCATCGCCCCATTGATGACTCGCCATGGGAGGCTGTGGTCGAATTTCTGGGGAGCGCTGAGTGCGGATGGCTACTACGCTCGCTCTGAGGACTACGTGGACATCGTGCAGGGGCGGCGCGTGTGAGGACCTGCAGGATGGGGCACCCTCCTCTGTCTTCCTCCTGGCCTTGCAGCACTCAGATTTCCCAGTGTTCCTGTCCTTGTTGCTCTCAAATTCCCACTGAACCCAAAGCATGGAAGACTATAGTCAGACACACAGAAGGACTTCCCAACAATCATTCCGGGCCCTTCCCTTGGTCCCTAGCACTTAGCCTACGACCCTCCCCACCGTCCTACGGCCCGTCCATCTTCCTCTTCCCTCCTCAGCGGCGTTTGGAACGTGCCCTACATCTCGAACATCTACCTGATCAAGGGCAGCACCCTGCGGGCTGAGCTGCAACAGGCAGACCTGTTCCACCACCGCAAGCTGGACCCCGACATGGCTTTCTGCGCCAACATCAGGCAGCAGGTCAGCCTTGCGGGGCTGGGCGGTCAGTGGAAGCCCTGCTGACGGGAAGGTGGGCAGCCTTGTCACCATAGGCCCTGGAACGCACAGGTCCCAGTAGGGCTACGCAAAGGCTGCCAGGGCCTGGTTGGCACACTTGGGACACTGGCACACGGGCTGGTCCTCAGGGGCAGCGGGGATCATTTTAGCAGATCTAGTTTGCACACCACCTACTTTATTTACATTTTTCTACAGCACCTAAAGAAAAGTAAACTTTCCACCTAAACGTACCAAGTCATGTACCCAAGAGACACCCTTACCCTATCCCTCGGACCTGCCCACTATTTCTGTGGCTATTAAATTTTTTAAATCTATCTGAGAGAGAGAGAGGAAAGGAGAAAGAGAGACAACATTGATTTTTTTTGTCCCACTTACTGATGCATTCATTGGTTGATTTTTGTACGTGCCCTGACCAGGGATCAATAATGAAACCTTATTGTAGTGGGACAGTGCGCTAACCAACTGGGCCACCTGGCCAGGGCTGTTTTTTAAAAATGTGACACCACTGGCTGGTGGCACAGTGGCTTGGGGCCGGCCTGTGAACCCAAAGGTCGCTGGTTCGATTCCCCAGCCAGGGCACATAACCAGGTTGCAAGCCAGGTCTCCAGCCAGGTCCGTAGCTGGAGGCAGGTGAAAGGCAACCATACATTGATGCTTCTCTCCCTCTCTGCCTCTCTCCCTGCCCTTCTCTCTGAAAATAACAAATGAAATCTTTTTTTAAAAATGTGATACTGTTTGTAAACCAATCCTATAGAAATAAGATTAAAAAAAAAAATGACAACATGTTGATGTTTCCATGTGCCCCAAACTTCAAGATCAGAGCTCCCCCCTTGTGCACATTCGTTCTTTCCTTCCTGTCCAGTCCTCCAGGAAGCTTTCCCTGATCGCATCCCCTGTGTCAGGTCTGGGCTGTAGCTGGGGACATGGGGTGACCTGTGCTCAGTTCCCAGATCTTAGGAACTCTGAACTGGTGGGCAGAGAAAGCTGCTATTGTGTGCCCCACCCTGGAGAGTGCGGGGGTGGGGGTCTCTTTCATCCCAGCCTCCTCTCCCCAGGATGTGTTCATGTTCCTGACCAACCGGCACTCCTTTGGCCACCTGCTGTCCTTGGACAACTACCAGACCACCCACCTCCATAATGACCTCTGGGAGGTGTTCAACAACCCTGAGGTAAGACCCTGGGTGCGAGGGGAGGGGTGGAGCAGAAGGGACCCCAGTGATACTGTAGCCTGGGTTGCCTCCCTCTCAGCCTGACCAGGCAGGAAGCCTACGGGCCACCTGCCTCCCTCTGACCCAGGGGGCTGTCAGGCCAGACTTGGGAAGGGGAAGGGCCATGCACGAGGCAGCGCCATCTAGTGGACAAGGGACTAGGAATCAGAGGCCCATCCCCGGCCACTTGGTTGAGCCCCAACCTATGAGGCCTCAGTTGTCTGAGCTCTCACATGGGTACGTTGTCCTTGCCCGACTTGCCTCTGAGAGGGTTGTGATGCTCAGATCACTCAGAGAAAGTTGTGAGTGTTCATTGTGAGCTTATGGGTGCTGTGGGCACGTGCCTGCCTATACCTTCACGTAGACCTGTACACTCAAGCACAGGTGTGTACACGCACCTGCAAGCACTGGCTCCTGAGGGCACACTCTTGCACTCAACACACTTGCACGCGTGGGCACTGGCGCAGGACTGCTCCCCCAAGCACGCACCTATTCACTTCCGTTGAGTATGGCCTGAGGGAGGAACCCCCTTGGAGCATCCCATGGGGTTGAGCGAGAGTGACTCCTGGCCCAGGCCAGGCCGCAGGACCCCAGCCCCCTCCCCGCTCCCCGCAGGACTGGAAGGAGAAGTACATTCACGAGAACTACACCAAGGCGCTGGCAGGGAAGCTGATGGAGACGGTGAGCATTGGCCACCCCCGGGAAAAGAGCTGCTGGATTTATACCTGCCACCTGCGGGGGGAGCAGAGGACAGAAGCGTGGGCCCAGCTGAGCAGTGCCCTGGCGGTACCTGGGCAAGGGACAGAGCAGCAACGGCCGCTTCCTCCTGCTGGCACATATCAGCTGGGCTCTGCAGGGGCCTTGGGGGCCCAGGTAGGAAAGAGAAGAAGACTATCCCCAAATGCGGCTTCAACTGTGGACCATGGCCCAGGGCCAGGAGTGAGAAGTGGGCGCTCCTCTGCTGCCCCCGAGCCAGCAGGCCTCTTGCTTCCTCGGTGCCCACGCCTGGGTGGCCCTGGCTCTGGCTGGTAGCGCAGTGACCTCGGCCAGCCCTGAGCTGCACTTCCTTCTTCCTTCAGCATCTCGCTGAGCCCCTGCTCCCTGGGGACTCTCATGGGGACACTCTGAGGTCTTTCAGACCAGGGTGGGACAGGGCATGGGCCACGCACGCAAGGGCTCTTGCCCATGGCAGGTTCTGCAGGGGGCCATGGGATTGGGGGAACAGGAGCTGGTGTCACTCTGGACTTCTGTGACTGAGTTCTGACCCTCCCCAGCCTTGCCCAGACGTCTACTGGTTCCCCATCTTCACGGAGACAGCCTGTGACGAACTGGTGGAAGAGATGGAGCATTATGGCCGGTGGTCTCTGGGAGATAACAAGGTGGGGGCACCAGGACTGGGGCTGGGGCAGGTGTCCCTCCACCCGTGCCAGCCCTCTGGGCTCCTCTCCTGGCAAGCTAGCCAACCTGTCTGGGACTCCCATACCCGAGCTCACCTGGGAAGTTCAGTAACCCAGGGTCCCTGCGTCCGAGATTGGCTAACTTGGTTCTGGCAGCTGACTGACCTGCAGGTCCCAGCTACCTGCCCAGTCCATGTGCGCTGGAGGCTGAGCGGATCTCCAGGGCCCAGTACCTGGCACAGCCCATACATTCTGGGGTCTGGTTAATAATCCTTGCGCTCCAGCGGCCAGGCTGGCCCTGGAACCTGTGGCCCTACGCGTTGGTTTTCCATGCTGTGTCACAAATTTCCACCAAGTTTAACCGCTGAAACCAGCACCCAAGCATCATGTCTGGGTGTGGGCCAGGGGGTCCTGTGCCCAGGGTCTCACAGGGCTGCAGCTGAGGTGTTGCGGTGTCAGCTGTGGCTGGTGCATCTCTGTCACTCCCACTCCGGGGTGCTGTCCCGGCTCATGTGGCAGAATTGATTCCTTGCAGTGGTAGAACTCACAGTGACGGGCTTCTTCCAGGCCATTCGGAAACTCCTCTCTTTTCAGGATCCTCCTTTCAAGGGCTCACCCAGGAGAGTCTCCCTTTGGGTTAAACCCGAGTCAACGTACCAGTCACCTTAATTACACCCCCTAACCCCTTGGCTTCTGCCCTGTAACCTGACCTTGTCCCATCAGGTTCAATGTCAAGGGGAAGGGATTGGACAGGTTTTGGGAATCTGGGGCCATCCTAGGATTCTGTTTACCGCCCTGTCTGGGTCACTTGCAGGACAACCGCATCCAGGGTGGCTACGAAAACGTGCCGACCATTGACATCCACATGAACCAGATCAGCTTTGAGCGGGAGTGGCACAAGTTCCTGGTGGAGTACATTGCGCCCATGACGGAGAAGCTGTACCCCGGCTACTACACCAGGGTGGGCCGGCCCCGGGGGGCAGCCCACACGAGGGCGGGGCGTGGAGTGGCTCAGGAGGAGGGGCACAGGGGGTGGCATTCCCACCTTGGGCAGAGGCTCCGTGCTTGGTCTCCAGGCAGAAGCGAAGTGACCAGGGGAGGTGGTGCCACTCTGCCTCTGGCCTCTGACATCACACGACCAGTGACCATTTGAGTCCTTCCTCTGGGTCCTTAACCCCTGCCTCTGTGGCCCCTCTGCCAGCTCACCAGAGGAGCCCTGAGTCGGCCCTCTCCCTCCCGCAGCCGGCCCTCAGCTCCTCATGCGTGTGCTTGTGTGCCACCTTCATGTGGTTTCGTCCAGACACCTCTGAGTGTGCCCAGGCTCCACAGGGAGGGTCCTCCAGCCTGATTCGTTCCCTGCACCCTTCCTCCCCTCTTCCCTCTTCTTGTCTTCCCTCCTCTCCTTCCTTCCCCTCTCTTTCCTCCTTCCTCTGCCTCCTCCCCTTCCTTCCCTCCGTCTTCCTTTCCTCCCCACCTTTATTATTGTTGATTTCCATTGCCATTTACCCCCCTTATGCCCTTTTTCACTGCAGCCCCACCTCCACCCCCACAATCACCACGCGGTTGTCCATGTCCATGAGCCCTTTTTCCTTTCTGCTCCATCCCTCTGTCCCCAACCCCTCTCCCCAGATCTGTCAGCCTGCTCTCTATGAATCTGTCTCTTAATTTTGCTGGTTAGTTCAGTTAGTCCATTAGAGCCCACCTATGAGTGAAGTCCCACGGTGCTTGTCTTTCTCTGACTGGCTTATTTCACTCAGTACCATGCTCTGCAGGTCGGTCACTTCCTCCTCACATTTTTATTGAGAACCTTTTCCATGCCAGGCACTGTGCCAGGCACTGGGAAACCCAGGGTTAAACAGACCTGCCCTCAGGGAGCCAACCTGCCTGCAGATAGGGTTGGGGGGGGACCCTTCTGTACACCCCGCTTCACCTGGCTTTCGTTGCCTCTAAAGCGGGTTTTCTATGTCACCTCCTGGCACAGGCGCAGTTCGACCTGGCCTTTGTCGTCCGCTACAAGCCTGATGAGCAGCCCTCGCTGATGCCGCACCACGACGCCTCCACCTTCACGGTCAACATTGCCCTGAACAGGGTCGGGGTGGATTATGAGGTGAGCGGGGGCTGGAGGGTGGGCTGGCCGAAATTTGTGAGGCACAAAATACGGCAGCACCGGAGAAGTAGAGAACCAGAGGGAGGGGCGCCAGTCCATGGGGCAGGCCTCCTGGGCAGGGTGGGCTCAGAGCCCGTTTAGCACACAGGTTAGCGGACACAGTAGAGCAAGAGCTCAGGGGGCCTGGAGCCCATGGCCTGCACCTGGCCCTGCCACTGCGGTGCCCTGGGGCCTCAGGCAACCGCTTGGCATCTCAGCTCCCTCACGTCTTAGATGGGGAAACTTGAGAGTGCCGTCCTGGGAGTGGAGTTGGAGAACGAAATGAGCTCAGCCCGTGATTGCTTATGGGGTCCCCCAGGAGGTGCTCGAGGAATGATAGCTGTTAGCAATGAGGAGTTTAGGGTTCACATCCTTCGAAGAGGGGTGCTTTGGGCTTGACTAAACTCAGGATTTGTCTGGGTGTGGGGTGCAGGCATGTGGCTGGAGGCGAAATCTGGGGAAGACGTGAGGGCGAGGTGGGAACAGTTCTTGGGGCCTTGGGACCCCAGGATGGCCCTCTAGGTGGGGTCAGCTGTGGAGCCATTTACCCATCATTCATCACTTCGTAAGCTGCTACTTTAAAGACATTTTTTGGGGACTCACCATGAAGGACACCCATTGAAACACCCATTTTTGGTTCTCACAACTGGCATCTAGTGGGTAGAGGCCAGGATGCCCAGACAGCCCCCATGAGAAAGAATTATCTGGCTCATAGTGGTGACCCTGTACAACGGTATGAATATACTTAATACCCCTGAACTTAAAAATAGTTACAATAGTCAAGTTTATGTGACGTGTCTTGGACCACAATTGAAAAACAAACGAATGATCTGGCTCCAAACGTCCACGGTGCAGAGGCTGAGAAACCTGGCCCGATGCACTTGTACCATCTCACTGAATTCTCACAGCTCTGTGCAGTTTAATGCCCATTTTTTCCAGAAGGGGCAACCGAGGCTCACGTTGGTCACAAGTGAGTAACGGGGGTGGCGTTTGCCTAAGGCTGCCCGACTCTGTGGCTGTCACTTCACAAGGCGTCCCAGGCAGCTGCGCTGAGGGCTGCGTGGCTGTGGGGGTGCCGATGGCAGACTAGGGGGTGCTGGGGGAAGGGCCTAGCTTCCCGCCGGGGAGCTCACACTTCCTGTCTCCCAGGGCGGGGGCTGCCGGTTCCTGCGCTACAACTGCTCCGTCCGAGCCCCCCGGAAGGGCTGGGCCCTCTTGCACCCCGGGAGACTCACGCACTATCACGAGGGGCTCCCCACCACCAGCGGGACCCGCTACATCGCCGTGTCCTTCGTGGATCCCTAACCGGCCAGGCCCAGCCGCCTCGGATGTTTTCCTCTCTGCCAACCACCCCTGCCCAGCAGCCTCTGGGGCCCTGGGGTCCCAGGGCCCAGGGTCCAGCCTCCAGGTTCTTGACCTGCTGTTGCTCTCGGAGCCGTCCTTGGAGAGACTGGGCTGCAGGCCAGAGGCGAGGACACCTCCTCGCTGGGGCCTTCCTGGTGTTGTGGACCCGGCCCTGGGACAGGCTGTGGTTCACTTGTCACTGCGTTGGGCCAACTCGTTCTTCTCTGCCTGTCTTCCTGAAAAACCCAGCCCCCTGCCTCTGATTCTTCATTCGTGACACTTGAGCAGAACCGGCTTACCCAGCTGCCCTGAGAGACTCTAGGGGTGCGGAGCCACACCCCAAAGCTTCTCCCAGGCTTCAGGATAGACAGAGAGACCTGGATCAGATGCCAGTCACTGCCCTCACCCTGGGACGGCTGAAGCCCATGTCATGAGAGCAAAACTTGTCTCTTGGAGACAGTGACTCATCAAGCCTTCTGGAGGACAGGAGAGGGTGGATGCCCCAGCTCCATCCCCTACTTGATCCTTGCTGGGGGCTGGGGGTGTGTCCACACACTGCTCTGCATCACCCTGTCCCGGAGGTCTCTGGAGAGAAGGACAGAGAGAAACAGGAGAGTTTTTATTAAAAGTTGTTCAAACCACTCACTGAACAGGAGATGCTTGGGTGGGTGGGTGGGTGTGTGCGTGTCAGGGTGGGTGTCTGCAGGGGGAGGTCTTAAGGGCCCACGATTGGCAACAAAGGCTGTCAGGAGGCTCAGGGTCTGTTTTGCAAACAAGGCACATGCTCTTGGTGCCATTAGTATGTTCTGTAAACCCTGAAGTGTGACCCAGGCACCGGCTGCGGGAGGCATGCTTCTTCATCTGTCATCCTCTGTGTCAGATGCCACTTCCTCTCAGAAGCCCTCGCTGACTACCCTTCTGCACACGTGAACATCGGACAACAGAGAACTCCCAGAGTTCCAGTGGCCCTGCCATACTCTGCAAAGACTAATGGTTGCACTGATGACTCAGGGCACTTGTTAGTAACAAAAGTAGCCTCTCCGTCCCTTGCTGTGGGCCTTGCCTCTCACAGGCACCCAGCACACAGTGCTCTGGGGTAGAGGTGTTATTTCCTTTCTATAGATGAGGAAACGGAGGCTCCAAGAGGCCAACTAATTGGCCTGAGGTCACAGAGGTAAGTGACCTCGGAATTGACCATGATTTCAGTGACAATCTGGTCCCTGCCCCCTGTAGTTAGCAGAAAGAACCAAATTCGGTCCACTGTGGATGGGAGTGCTAAACGCCACACGGCTGTCAGAACTGCTGTGGGGAATAGGACAGACGAGTGGCTGGGTTAACGTGATGCTTCTCGACTAAGGGTGATTTTGCCTCTCCAAGGGGCATTTGGCAATGCTTGGAGGCATGTTTGGTTGTCGGAACCGGGCACTAGTGGGTAGAGGCCAAGGCTGGTTCTGAACAGTACACAGGGCAGCCCCTCCCTCCGGTAATTATCCAGGCCGAAATCTGAATAGTGCCGAGATAGAAGCCTGCGAGCAGAAGCGGTTTAGCAGGCCTTGGATGGGGAGGAAGGTTCCACGAGGCAGGCAGAGACAGGCAGGGACAGAAAATGCTGGTTGGCTGGTGTGGGTGGGGCGGAAGGGGTCAGATTGTCAAAGCCCATTTTCCCAAGCTAGGGAGGGTTGGACTTGACTAGTAATTTAGTTGGAGTCATTTGCAGGTTTTGCATCTGCCTTCTTAAGGTTTTTGTTGTTGTTTTTTTAATTGGCCCATGGTAAATTCAAGTAGCCCAAATCCTAATCCCTTTCTCATTTGTCACAGCCTTCCCAATCTTGCCAGAAGCAACCATTCCTAATCTGTTTCCTAGGTGTCCTTTCTGAGCTGATATGTACCTATGTGTATGTATATACCGTATACGTACATACACACGTACTGTATATTATATGTATTAAAGTCCGCTTAGTTTTTCCCATAATATAAAAGACACATTTTCCATGTTCACCAATCACTTCATTGATTTGGGTATTTTCAGTATGTCGGTTGCCTCCTGCTATTGGTTTCCAGTGGGTAGAGGCCAGGGGTGCTGCTAAACTTCTTCCAATGCAGAGACAGCCCCACAGCCAAGAAGTATTTGGTTAAAATGTCAAGAGTTTGCGAACCACTTTTGACATGTTCGCTCAGTCACAGCACCTTCTCCATACGCTGAACAAATCTTTTCCTTTGCACTTCAGTTATGTTTTTATTTTCCTTGAAATGATAAAGCGTGATACACCAACAGTATTGCAGATCTTCCATCTTCAGTATTTAAATGGCTGCACAAACATTCACTAGTTTCGAAAAGTTAAAGAAAAAATTGCACGCTGACACGACAGCTGTCACAATACAACCTAACAATCATTTCAAATGAAGGTAAAGGCAGCTGAGCACTACTAGAGCCATAGAGCAATTGTATGGAAAAAACTAAATGAACTTTTTGGGGTGTATGGTGGTGGTAGGGGGTGTTTTTAACATCTTTTTTTTTTTTTTTTTTTCTTAGATTTTATTCATTATTTTTAGATGGTCAGGAAGGGAGGAAGAAAGGGAGAGAAACATCAATGTATGGTTGCCTTTCACCTGCCTCCAGCTACAGACCTGGCTGGGGACCTGGCTTGCAACCTGGTTATGTGTCCTGACTGGGAATCGAACCAGTGACCCTTGGGTTTGCAGGCTAGCGCCAATCCACTGAGCCATACCAGCCAGGGCTCCTAATCTTCTTCTTCTTCTTCTTTTTTTTTTTTTTAATTACAAATGCAATTCCAGTCCACTGTAAACAACAACAAAAAATCCTTCAGAACAGAAATAGATTACATCGAAGAGAAAAGTGCACTTTTCTCCCCTGCCCTGTAACTTTCCCCAATAACACTGGCAGCTGAACTGGGATGGTGTTGTCATGGAGGGCCTCACAGCTTGAAGCTATTTCAGAGAGATGCCCCAGACTACAAGGTGGAGGGCCAGGCTGGAAGGCTGGGAGCAGACTTTGAGGCTCCTGCTGCTGTCGAGGCAGGTGACCAGGGCCTAGGCCAGAGCTCCCAGAAGAGAGTGAACAAGACAAATGTCTAGGAAGGAGGACCCCCAGGTCTCCACCTGGCTTGGGCAAGATTGCTAAAGGAGGGAAAGGAAGCGGAATTCAATGCCTGCGGGGAGTGTGGAGAAAGCAATCGGCTGGGACTACAAGGCGGCATGTAACAGGCCTGATGTGAGTCATGTCCCGGAGGCCTGGCCACATCTGGAGGCAGTGTCTCATTGCAGCCCCATGGTCCACAGCCTGACCCTCAGGATACAAGGCTACTGGCTCATTCAGGGCAGTACGGCAGGGCAGTGTCCGCTGGGATCCAGTGGGTTCCTTTGCTTCCTGAGTTATTTGTGGCCAGACTGTCCCATGGTTACAGATCAGCACTGTCTGGTAGAAATATAAAGCCCTATTGTTTTCCTTGACACTTCATGCAATACTCCATTTCTGAAACTTCTGATCACCAAACGTGTGGGATTTTCCCCCCACGCAATAATTCTCCAGTTCTCAGCAACCACCAAAAGGGTGTCCTGCAAATTTAACTCGATTCAAACACTATTTACCAGGAGGTGGTAGCAGATCCCACAGGTTAAGGCCTCAGTCCCACGAGACGGCCCTTCCCCCTTCAAACACATCACAACTCCAGGCTGCTGGCCTATAAGGGAAGGCAGAGTTTGCCATCGAAAATACACTTTTTGGGATACTGATTATTTTAAGCTTTTTTTTTTGGCACTATTTGAATAAAGTGGGGAAGGAGGCAGGTCTACCTCAGGGGATATATTCTAATAGAGATATAGGAAATAACTATAGACAAACAATCCATTGTGGGTGGAATTTATTATGAAGGATATAATAAGACTTTTATGATTGAGTCAGATATAAGTTTGTGGAGAACAGTTTTAACATGAACCCTGGCTGGTGTGGCTCAGTGGGATGAGCACTGGCCTGCAAGTGAAAAGGTTACCTGTTCGATTCCCAGCCAGGGCACATGCCTGGGTTGCAGGCTAGGTTTCTCTCACACATCACTGTTTCTCTTCCTTTCTTTCTCCCTTCCTTCCCTCTCTCTAAAAATAAATTTTAAAATATTTTAAAATAAAATAGAATGAGCAATCAGAGAAGACCTCACTGAGGAAGTGACATTTCAATTGGGAATGAAGCTGGGTTGTTTTTTTTTTTTATTATTATTTTTTAAATTTTGTTATTTTTAGAGAGAGGGGAAGGGAGAGAGTCAGAGAGGGAAAGAGATATCCATGTATGGTTGCCTTTCACCTGCCTCCAGCTACGGACCTAGCTGGAGACCTGGCTTGCAACCTGGCTACGTGCCCTGGCTGGGAATCGAACCAGCGACCTTTGGGTTCGCAGGCCAGAGCCTTATCTACTGTGCCACCAGCCAGGGTATGAAGCTGGTTATTTTTAAGAAGAGAAAGATGTAGAAATAAACTTGGACCTTCCCCCTAACCTCCTAACCAAACACGCACTTTTCTATTTCCACATGAATTGCCTTCCTGCCCTTTGGAGTCTCAAATCACAACCCCACCATTCTTCTTAGCTCAAGATGGCACATAAACCTTAACTGTCCCATCTGCCCTGACGAGGCAGGAAATGGAATAGGCAATCCTGAGGCACTGCAGCTATCAGCCTCCTAGTTTCCAAGAATCGCCTAGTGATAACTGGTAATAATTAGCCTTGTGGTTTCCTCCTCGAGTGGCAGTTAAGGGGGATTGTGGGAATTCACATGTGTAGAAGCCATTGCCTGACCAGAGATGGCCCACTCCCATGTCTCGGGGAAGTGTACTTTTCTTCATAAATTTCCCACTTGCTTTGCTTTATTTACAATGTGTGTGGTCAGTCCCATCCTTCGTTTGTGACCACCAGTAGCCTAACCCCCAATCTCCATTTGCAGCTGTGAGGTCTCACTCTTACGGAGCCCCTGTATGTACATACGTAATAAATTGGGTCACTTTCTCCTCTAAATCTGTCTCATGTTAATTCCATGAGGAGTCCAGCCAGAAGAACTTAAAAGGGTAGGAGGAAAATTTGTATTTCCTCCCCCATGCTAACCGGTTATAAATCAGATTCCCACAGCCCTCTCCTCCGGTGCTTAGGAACGACCAACTGGAAGAGACGCATAGGGCAAGGTGTGTGGGAAGGGGCCGGGAGTTTCCAGGCCAACTTCTAATGCACGACCCTCCCAATACCTCCAAATGTTCACCAACCTGGAAGCTCCCTGAAATCCATAATTCAAGGATTTTTACGGAGGCTTCATTTCCAAAGCATGTTTGATCCAATCATTGGCCATTAGTGATCAAATCATTGTCCTGCTCCCAGGGGTTGAGGGATCAGTGAGGCTGAAAGTTCCAATCCTCTAATCACTTCATTGGTTCCCCTGGCAACCAGCACGTATCCTTACAGGCTTTCCAAAAGTTCCTCCTGAATGTCAACTCAGCTGTGGTGGAAAGGGACTTGTTACCAATAACAAAGGAGACCATTTTCATTTTTTGATCTGCATAGCTCCAGAGTTATTTCAGGAACCGAGGAGAAAATTAAATGTAACAAGAGGTGCTCCTACTGTTCTTAAACAGAATATTATAAGGATGTCAGCAGCTCTGTGCTAGGAACAGTGGACAAAGACCAAATATCTGTATTTCTTATTATAAACCACAATATCACAGCAAGTCAATTATATATTCCATTTAACTCAATTTACCCAAAATATTATCACTTTGTCTATGTGAGAAACGTCCACACTTAGGGAGAATTTTTTCCCTAAGGTTATGTGAGCCTGACTGGTAGTATATGTCGGGAAGCAAGATCTCAAATTCCCCGGAGAATTAAATTTGTCATCTTCTTCTATGAATTTGAAGTTAAGGAAGTTACGTGAGGTGGAAGGAAGCAATTTGGGGAAGGGATTACAGAATAGTTAAGATTATGTGCTGACTTGAGGGGCCTAAAGGGGACATTTCAGAGGTGTGTTAGCAATGAACACAACTTGCTGAAGTCAAAGATTAGCCTCTCAGTAAAGAAGCTGTATGCCTGGAGTGTGACTATGCACTATGACCAGCCCAGTTAGGAATTCATGCTCATATTACCTGGTGAGGTTACTTTTCCATAGAACCCCCTTTTCAGGTTTACAACTTTTAATACAATCAATACCAAGATATTAACGAGATCCTTTACACACTTTTTGGTACTAAATCTTACAGCACAACTCGGTTCACCCTAGGGGCTCCAAGGCCACACACGGCTAGTGGCTGCCAGACCCGGGGACCCAGGCTTGGGGCCTTCCCTGCTGTGACTGAGGCCAACAGAAGACCTGTTTATTATTGCTGTGTCCTGGTGCCTGGCACATAATGAGGCCCAGTGAGTGATCTGCCATCCGTGACTGGGGTGATCTCTCTGAGCCTCCTAGAACTATTGCAAAGGTTAAATAAAATGAGGTATGTTAAGCTCAATGACCGCTGTTACTGCTTTTACTTCTCAAAGTCAATTCAAGGGCAGCAGGCCCCGACGTACTTCCTGTCTTCCTCTAGAGATTGCTTCTCTAAAACCACAAAATGAAAGCAGGGGCCTTGGGGCCAGGCTCAGGCCACCAACGAAATAGCCGGACCGCTAATCCACGCCCTTGTTTTCTTTGTCCATGACAGCTGGAGGCCCCGCCCAGCCCGGCTGGATCGGGGCGGAACTACAACTCCCAGGAGGCAGCGGGAGTCCCGCTCTTACGTCATCGGCTTGGGACGCCCGGCCGGTGAAAGAGCGCGCGGAGACGCCTCTCCCGGCGCGAGCGGGCGGACTCCTGACTCATAAAGAGTGGTAGGGTCCAGTCAGCTGAGTTCGGAGTCCCACGACTCGCCGGCCACAGTGGCAAGCCTGCGGCGGCTGCTGACGCGCGCGTCCTTCCTCCTCCCGCCTCTCCCCGTGTGGGCGCTCGCAGATGACGTTAGCGGTGTGATGGCGGCCGCGAGGCCGGGAAGGTGAAGGTGAGAGGGCGGGCGCCGGGGTGGTGGGGGCGACCCGGTGCAACCCGGACAGTCCCGATCAGCCCGGCCCGGGCCGGTGGGATGCTGGGGACCCAGCGGATACAGATTCGGGCGGGCGGGCGAGGGACTCCACGCTCTGGCCTCGCCGCCTGAGAGGAGGGGCGGGAATCGAGGCGGGGTCCCCTGAGGCTCCTCGCCGCCCCTGCCTTCCCAAGCTTCATGGCCACCTTTCACCTCCGGCCCTTTCCCCATTGCTTACCCCATCCTCTACATTAGTCAGCATTTACTCTGCACCGGACGAGTCCCCGTGTTCATCACCGTAGCGCCCTGCGCCGACCTCCCCTGCTTTGGGCGCTTAAAATACTCACGTCTGGTTGTTGAGTTGTTTGACTTACAACCGGATGGTAAGCCCCTTGAGGGCAGGGACTGTCTTTTACCTGCCCCTAACTCTAGGCCTAGCACTCGCAAAGGAGGCACGTACAGAATGCGGAATTGTTAGATGTTTGGATGCAAACTGCCCCTTCTCCTCTCTTGTAAGCCTTCATTGCTCTATTTAAAAAATTTCTCCGTGTTCTTCCTTTCCGTCCTCCCAGAAAGAGCGCTGATTACTGCCTTTCTCACGTAGTTGAGAACAAGGTGGTGTCAAAGGGAGGTGGTATCTCAGTTTTCACCTGATGTGTGCTAAGCTCTTTGCACCATAGAAGTGAAAATGGAGTGAGACATTTTACAACTTATGGCACACGTAGGTTTTCACTAGGTTCCCCTTTGTTCCCCTTTGTTCTATCTCTGGCCTTCAATCCACAGCCTGCAAGCACAGTCCTTGTCCTAGGTTGTTCTCCCTTGTCTCACCCCTCTGCATTGGCCTCTGCCAGCACATGGCTGACCTTCCCATGATTAAGAGTGTGTTTGTGTACACCCAGGATTGGCCCCATACCCGCAGGGCACTTCACATGTCACCCAGAACTCTCACTGAGTAAGCTTCCCTCAGGGATGAGCTTGCTTAGCTTCATACCTGATTAGACATGTTTTGCATACCAGTTTGTTTATTTGTTTATTTATTTGTGCTCTCTATTGACATGTCCCTTTTCCTTTCCAAAGTTAGAGCTGGTGGAGTTGACATAATCAGTAACCAACCTCAACCTGCAATAGGACAGGAGGACTGAAATGCTTTTCATCATTTTTGACCCAGCCATGTCCACGATGCCCGCCTTGTGAAGGTCTCTCAACCATCCAGAAAGTAAGTGGTGGCTGTGACATCTGCCACCCTGGGTCTGGGTTCATTGGAAAGGGATGTGCTCTGTTAGTCATCCAGTCACAAGTCTGTTGGGTGGGGCCATCTTTGCACAGGGCTGGAATTTTCCAACCTGTGTTGAAAAACTATCTCCTTTTCACTTTCATGAAGGAGTTCACTGTTTCTAGGAGAGCCTGTTTGAAGGTTGACAATTCAGAAAGGAGCTGGGGGTCTCTGGCGTTCTCTGAAGAATTACTTTTGCTTGTTTGTTCTCTGTTGTGGGGCTGCACTCTCCACCTCTTTGCCTACCAGAGATTGGCTCCTTATCATAGCTCCTCTGCTAGTCATCTCTGTCCCCTTTACCCTGTATACTCTTTTGTTTCAATTTCTCAGTTCCTCCTCTGTTCCAGTTGTGCCAGCAGACGATCCGTGGATCCATTTAATTTTCCCTGCTAGGAGTTGCTGTACATAAATCTGGGTAAGGAGGTGGTGTTTGGAACTGTGCTTGGGATTGAATCACATCTTGCAGTGAATTTTGCTACTGCTCTCCCACCTCAGACGTCTAATACTTCTCTACTAATAGCTTAAGTTGAAGCAAAGCTTTTGGTTATCTTGGGTGCTAATAGTTTCGGCTTAGAACTAGGTCTGGTTCTGGTCTTAGGTTAATGTGATTAACAATCTGTTTTTATTGGTTCTTTGGGGTGAGAGACTACTAGGATGAATGAGGCTTTTCCCAAAGTGTGATCCTCAGAGTTTTAAAAACTGTTACATAGAAGAAGGTTTCTTGAGATAAGTTTTGAAAGGTTGCATTAAGTACGTAGTTAAACTGGTGTCTTTACAAAAGGGCTTGCTTCCCAGAGTCTTTACTGTGCTATGTGCTGTGGTGGAAGGGGTCTGAAGCATGTATACAGTGTTGCACAAATTGATTCTACATGGAACATTGTGTGTGCTAGTGTGCTGCGGGCCACACTTTGGAAAATGCTGCTGTAAACTCTCTGAAACGATGACCTTAGCAGTACTTTGCAGCGGTCACAACATCCTGAAGCATAGTGGATAGCTGATATTGGAGCTGGACTCTGGCCCAGCTAGGCCTGGGGGCCTGGTCCCACATGCCTGCAGTGAGCCCTGTGGTAAAGCAGGGACTATCAGGGCTTCCCAGAGGAGCAACAGGAACCCAGCCACCTCCCGCCACTGTGGGAGGCTGAGATAGTAGGGGGCGAAGTCTCAAGATAGTAGGGGCCCTGTCTTGGCTTACGTGCCTATGTTTTGCAACTTTGGTCTGTTTGTACACCTATGCATGTCCAGCTTGCATAGATGGATTAAATTTTGGAATCTGAAATCATTGTTCAACTCCTGACTCAGCTCCAAATACCAAGAAACAGATGCCTAGTCGAAAGCTGCTTTTTAAGAAACGTATATTTGTGTATTCCAGGGAAGGAAGGGTAAAAAGGTACTCCCTCCCTATAAGGCACATTCACTAATTTAAACCATGTTTCTCACAGTTGTGGAGGAAGAAAGTAGAAGTGGAAACAGGTCACTGCTCTGTGTCAGAGATTTGCTTTCTAGAAGCTCATAGACTAGTCAGGGAGGTGGGGTGCAGTACAAATCCTAAACGTCTGTTAAGGTTGTATATCCTTCCCTGGAGATACCAGGGAAGGCTTCATGGAGGAGGTGGCACTGGAGTTGGGCTGGCATGTGCCATGCAAACATGGACTCTCAGCTTGGGAATTAACAGAACTAGAGAAATCAGTGTTTGGAGGGGTTAGAGGTTCCATGTGAGAGCCTCCACATGAGCAACATCGGGCCTGGGCACACAGCTGCATTTGGGGAATGGGTGAGAGCAGGCCAGGCCACCTCCTGGACAAGCTCAAGTCCCAGTAAACCCTGTAACATAGGGCCACGAAACTTACTAGTGTGCATGCCTTTGAATCTTGCACTTAGTGAACACTAACAGTTTTGGTTTCCTATCCTTTGGGCTTGCAAGCGAGGACTAGAACTTGAAAGCACTTGCTTCCAAAAACCCAGCTGATTTCTGAGAACTTGCTACCAGCCAGCAAGTCACTTGTGGGGCTGAGCACTGCTCATCCTCAGCTCTGGAGAGCAGACCTGTTTGCTCCTCCTCCTGGTGGTGGGTGGGTGGGGCTGCGGGTGTTGTGGAGTTGCAGCTGCCCTTCCCTGAAGGCTGGGTGTGTCAGTCTTGCTGGTGCCAGTGTTGTTGCTTCACAGCATGGAACGCTACCTTTGAGCTGTGCTGTCCTCCCTGGTCCTCTCAGTCTGTGCTGTCACGTTGGTTGTACACATGAGGAATCCAAGGCTCCGAGGTTAATATACTTGCTCGAGTTCGTGTAACCCAGAAATAGACCAAGCTGAACCCAGCTGTGTGTCAGTCCAGAACTGGTCATCTACCACGCTTCATCACACCCCATGTCAGATCCCATTTCTTCTTCCTTTGGGGGTTTTCCTCTTTTACGTGGGGGCATCCCTATATCTCTGCCAGTCTTAACTGTTGGGCCACAGTAAGCCTGGTTCCAGCGCTCTGTCCGTGTCAGCTTTGGAAGAGCCAGTAGCCTTTCTTCCCAGTCCCTTCTCAGAGCGCTGGTGCCTGTCTTCTTTAAGCCCTTGCACATGGCCACCAGGCTATGGAAATCTCTCCCACAGTTGCGTTTTACTGAGGAGGGTAGAAATGGCTATATAGCCACAGCCATCTCTCCAGAAATCATTAATGGCGCAAAATAATTTCTAGGTCTAGGCCAAACACACAGGTTCCCATTTTCCTATGGGTCTGCCTGTCTTTCAGCCCACTCTTTGGGATGGTTAGTCTCTCAGTGCCAATTAGCAGTTATTACGCTAGATCTACTTCTAGGTGTCCTTTCTGCTTCTCAGGAACTTACTCAACACCTTCTGGTCCCCTTTGCAAGTTTCTCAAACTTGCTCACTCATGAGGAACACTTTCTCCTTTCCCAGAGGGGGGCGGGGGCAGCCCGCTTGGCTGTGGGGAGGGGAGCTGAAGGCCCCATGCTAGGGGCTGCTGGAGAGGGCATGGTCGATGGGAATTTGCTGGGCGTTCGGGAGGGTGGGTCAGGCACGCCCACACAGCTGCGCACCTGCACCTCATCCTTGGAGGGGCCTTTTTTCTTTGACTTTCCAGCAGCCGAGGGCTCTGCTGGGGATGTAGCCTGTGTGGTGGGATCTCTGAGGAGCGGTCTGCTTTTGGCACCAGAGATTCCCAGCCACGTGGAGGTGCGACCTTTTCCAATCTGACTGTCCTTTGGCATTAGCCAAAGATCTAGGACTTTGCAGGCTAGTCTTGCAGCCCCTCAGGTGTTACTGCTGTGTGAAAAAAACAGGCTGTGAAGATGAGTGTGTGACTGAGTGAGAGCAAGAGCTGCCCACACGGACACAGCTGTGGGGGTAAATGATGGCTAACAGTGCTTATCACGGACGGGGGCATCCACGTGAGAACTTCCAAACCTATACAAACACTTTACCAGAGTTTGTCAGAGCCAGACTGGGGACTTGCCTGGAAGCAGGACTGAGAAGGTGCCATGGACAGTAGCAGTCTTGTTGATGCACTTGGAATCAAAGGACTATGCTGTGAAACCCATTGGGAGTGGGGAAAGCAAAACTGAGGACTCTCTGATGGGATAAAAAGTAAGATGAAATAGTGCACACTTCTTTCACATTGGTGGGACAGAATAGTGGTAAATAGAGATGGTATTTGGATAACCAGACGTGTGCTTCCATGAGCATATTTCAAAAGTATGTTGAAGCCCTGGCTGGTGGCACAGTGGATAAGGCACCAGCCTGCCAACCCAAAGGTCGCTGGTTCGATTCCCAGCCAGGGCAACATAACCGGGTCTCCAGCCAGGTCCTTAACTGGAGGCAGGTGAAAGGCAGCCATACATGGATGTCTCTCCCTCTCTGCCTCTCTCCCTTCCCCTCTCTCTAAAAATAATAAAACAAAATCTTAAAAAAAAAAGTATGTTGACCTAGATACCCAAGAACAAAAGGTTAAAGCAGAGATGACCCACTGAGGAAGTTAGAGGCTTGAGGTATGGCTGCCCACCATGACCCACCCAGTTAGGAATTTATCATCAGATCATTCTGTGAGGTTACTTTCATTTTCATTTTTTGATCACATTAGATTTATTTGTAACTTAAAATTGGCAACATTCAACAAAAGGGGGTTGCTGATGTAGTTTATAGTGCAGCCATGACAATTTTAATATTTTGCAAAACTACAGGAGAAATGTTCTTAAAAAAGTGTGTAACAGTTGTGTGGTTACTTTCGGTCACTGAGCTTGTCAGAGTTACTCTATAGCCCATCTTTTTTTCACAATGGGTTATGGGTTTTTACCTTCGTTTTTTTCCACATTTTCTGCTGTGCTCCCATTGATCATGGGAGAGACCAGTACATGCTTGTAAGTAAATTACAGACCTCTCCTTTGGGGAGCATCCTTCCTGGTGCCCCAACCCCCAACCCAAAACCTGTTGTGAATGGGCTGTTGGGAGCTGGACAGCAGAGTGGCCTGGGGAGAGCGGTGGCAGTGCCTGACACAGAGGTCACTTGGCTTTCATTGCTTTCAGTTTCAGCACTTTCTCGGGTTAGAGGAAATAAGTGACACCTGTCCTGCTTCTCTGCCTAAGACACAGAGCGGGGCTTCTCTGTGTCCCCTCCTGATGCCTCCTGTCTGAAGTGAGGGAGGCAGGACCTGCCGCTGTCCCACAGGCGAGGAGGAGCCAGCACCAGGCCTGGACTCGGGGCCCTGGCTCCAAGGTCTGAGTGCCCAGGCTGTGTGACAGGGGCGCTGCCTCTAGTGCTCTGAGGTCCTTTCCTACTCTTGAGACGTGGCTCTCATTTCAGTGGGGCCCGTGCTCTCAATGGTGCCCAGGGCTGGTCTCAGTTCCCCCTTTGCACCCTGCCGCACCCCTAGCAGAACCCCCAAGCTGGGTGTTCCTGGGTTTGCTCACTCACACTGTCTTCTCTTGCAGCGCAATGTCCCTGTTCTTCTCCCGATGCAACTCCATTGTCACAGTCAAGAAGGATAAGAGACACATGGCTGAGGTGAATGCTTCTCCACTCAAGCACTTTGTCACTGCCAAGAAGAAGATCAATGGCATTTTTGAGCAGCTGGGGGCCTACATCCAAGAGAGCGCCACCTTCCTGGAAGGTGAGACGGGCAGCCCGCTGAGCCAGGCCCACTCCTGGCAGTTTGGTTATTCTGGGGGCAGGATCTGGGGGCGGGCAGGAGCAGCCCTGCTCTTGGGGAGCTCAGACCCAGACGGTTTGTCACCTTCACAGTGCTCTGTCGGAAGCACGTAGAGCCAGGCTCCAGGGAGGTTGGCCAGGAAAGCAAGAGACCTGTTTCAGATTCTGTGTGTATGAGGGGTGGGGAGCCTCATCCCCGTTTAAAGAGGCGTACTGAGACTTGAGAGCTGTGTGTGTGACACTTTGTAAGTGACACAGGGCTTCCCCAGGTGTCTATGACTCCAGAGCCCAGCCTCTCCCTGGGGTGGTTTATTTCTGACCAGGATATTCTCTGATATTTTTAGGCAGTAAGACTATGAATAGGAAACTTGCATCACTGGCACCTGTAGCATTAGTTACTGATTTGGGCCCAGCCTGTAGTGCCTGCTCTATCAGCAGAAAAGGACTGGTTTCCAGCGTCCCACTCAGTCTGAGCACTACCTCTGGCCCCTGATCTTCTGAGACTCCCTCCCTAGAACGCACACCTGGCTCCAAGTCCTGGGGTTGTCGGGGAAGATGCGGTGGCTGAGTCTTAGCAGCCATTGGTCTTCTCACTTAGGAGGAGACCAGGGCTTCTCCGGCTGTAATTGCAGAACCCTAGAGGTCCAGTGGGAATGTCCCCCCGGACACACTTCACTCGTTCTCCACTTGAGTGGCTTGGCTTCTGGTTGACTTACAGGCAGGCTGCTACTGTTATTTCCATTTAAGGGTAGGAACCTGAGACCCAGAAGGGTTTGTTTGCCATGGGTCACAGAGCCAGGAGGAGGTCAGACTGGCACTTCCTGGCCCCCAGCAAGGAATCTGGGCCTTCAGCCCAGCAATAGCAGGGAGCCATGGTGATGGACTCTGTCCCTCCCAGACATGTGACGCTGGAACTCCTTAGACCAGGTGTTGACCCATTTTCAACCTCCACCTCCAGACACCTACAGGAATGCCGAGCTGGACCCTGTTACAACAGAAGAGCAGGTTCTGGACGTCCAAGGTTACTTGTCCAAAGTGCGGGGCATCAGCGAGGTGCTGGCCCGGAGGCACATGAAGGTGGCTTTCTTTGGCAGGTGAGTCCTTGAAGCCCCTACACCTTTCTTCTCAGCTGGGAGGGAGGGAGGGAGTTACCTTGTGCAGGACCATAGTCTGAGCAGCCTGCAGTGCTTTTCTCGTTTTTTAAGTTTTACTTACAGCAAAATGCACAACAAAATTTACCATCATAATTACTCTTAAGCGTACAGTTCAGTAGTGCCGAATACATGTACATTGTTCTGCAGCCATCATACCATCTATTTCTAGAACTTCTTCATCTTGTAAAACTAAAACCGCCCTTTGAACAATAGCTCCCCGTTCCCCCTCTGCCAGCGCCTGGTCAGCACCGTTCCGCCCTGTCTCTGTGATTTCTGTCTAGCAACCTCATGGAAGTGGAAGCATACAGTGTTCGTCCTTTCTGGTGACTGGCTTATTTCACTTGGCGTCATGTCCTCAAGGTTCATCCGTGTTGTAGCCTGTGTGAAAATCTGCTTTTGTTTTAGGGATGAGTAATAATCTAGTGTATGTATGTACCACATCTTGTTTTCCGTTCATTCAGGGGGACACTTGGGTCGTGTCCGCTTTTTGGCTGTTGTGAGCAGTGCTGCTGTGAATGTGGAAGGACAGATAACTACTTGAACCCCTGCTCTCGGTTTTTGGGTGTACGCTCAGCAGTGGAATTCCTGGACCATACAGTAATTTTTTTTTTATTTTTTGAGGAACCGCTGTATTGTTTTCCACAGCTACTGTGCCATTTTACGTTCCTCCTGGCCATGCACAGGCTCTTAATTTCTGCACGTTCACCCAACACGTGTTTTCTGTTCTTTTGACAGTAGCTGTCCTGGTGGGTGTGCATGGTGTCTTGTGGCATTGATCCGCTCTTCCCTGAGGACTGGTGACATTGAGCATCTTTTCACGTGCTTGTTGGTTACCTAAGTGTCTCCTTTAGAGAACTGTCAGTTTAAGTCCTTCATCCATTTTTTTTTTTTTTTTTTTTTTTAATATTTTATTATTTGCAAATTGAATCAGTGACCTTTGGTTTCACAGGCAGGCACCTTATCCATTGAGCCACCAATCAGGGACTCTTTTTCTATCTTTTAAAGCATGCTTATTCACATTTGACTGACTGATAGTACATAAACATTCTTTTATGATAGGCCAGGACATCTGTGTTATACCCTGATTATACAAAACAGATGCAAAATAGTGTTGACACTTCCTTGCTTGAAATTTCAAAACTAAGTGCGTGTGCATAACATATATTTAAATCCCTTTATCCCCATTCCATCCTTTTGACTGAGATTTATTAATATCTCCCCTTCTCATATTCCTTTCTCTTGTGAAAGGCATCACTTTCTAGTCACCTAGGCCAAATCTTCTCCTTCAACATAACTCTACCTCTAGGTACCAAGTGCTAACAAGACATCTTCCTAAATCTCTCTGGAATTGATCTCTTCTCTATTAGAGTCCCCCTTTGCAAGTCCATTTCTTCATATGTCCAATACATGAGATTTTAATTGTTGTAGGGCAGTTTTCTCTTCTTCAGTCAGTGGTGACAACTCCAGACCTGTTAGCTTTTGCAGGTCCTGTATCATGGTCATGGTCTTATTGAAAGTAGCACAAATGCAGCTCTTAGTCTCTTTCTGCTCATCAGCGATTGGCTTAAGGCATGCATGCAAAGTCTGATATCGACACTTTATTGCTGACAATTCCTGTAAGAGTGTAACTGGATTTTTCTCGCCTGCTGAATCAGGATGATTAGTCTTGATTTCATATTCCAGCCTGTATTGAATGTAATCCAGGTCAGCATCTGCTTTCTGGAACTTCTCTTAAATGGTCCAGTTCAGCTACTAGTTGGATTGAGCCATCAATTCCAGCTTATCGACCTCTTCCTCCATGTTGAATAGTTGACATTCCTCCCCTTCACCCACATTAAAATTGGTTTTTGTTGTTGTTGACTTGTAGGAGTTCTTTTTTTTTTTTTAAAGATTTTATTTACTATTTTCAGAGAGAGGGGAAAGGAGGGAGGCAGAGAGGGAGAGAGACATCAGTGTGTGGTTGCCTTTCATCTGCCTCCAGCTATGGACCTGGGTGGAGACCTGGCTTGCAACCTGGTTATGTGCCCTGGCTGGGAATCAAACCAGCAACTTTTGGGTTCACAGGCCGGAGCCTTATCTGCTGAGCTACCAGCCAGGGCAGGAGTTCTTTGTATATTCTGGATATTGACCCCTTCTGAGAGACATGATTTATAAATATTTTCTCCCATTCTGTGGGTTGCCTTTTTGTTCAGATGACTGTTCTTGGATGCACAATTTAAAATTTTTACATGGTCCCACGTATCTATACTTTTGTTGCCTGTACTTTTGATGTCATATTGAAGAAATTGCCACAGTCACTGTCATGAGGCATTTTCCTATGTTTTCTTCTAAGAGTTGTATAATTTTGGCCATCATATCTGCTTCTTGTTATACTTTGAAGTCTAGAAGTCACCTCTAGAGTGTTCTCCAGACCGTTTAGCTAGTCTTCAGTTCCCAGAGGACACTGACTGGCATCTTACAAAGTGACTGCGATTCTGATACTATCTACCTGGACGTGGGTCAGATCCCACAGGTGGCGGGTTTGTCCCTCTGGACGCCCCCACTTAAGATGCCATTTGGAACCTTGCACTTTCTGGCACCTGGCTCTCCCTGTGCTTCCTGGGACGTCCCCTTCAAGTGGGATGGGTTTGCTAGAGAGCTCACAGTGCTCAGGGAGTCACCTCTCCTGCCTGCTGCTGTGCTGTAATCGGGGTCACTGTGAGGGGCACAGAGGAACAGTGGGTGCAGAGCTTCGCAGGGCAAGACCTGGAGTGGGGTCTGCGTGCAGCAGTTTCAGCTCTGGGCCGTGGCACTGCACCAACCTCCAGGCACGAGATAGTCTAAGGGCCCTTATGGGGCTTAATTGGCAGCTTCTTCCTTCCTTGCCCCGAGGTTGGTGGGTGAGGCTGAAAGTTCCCACCCGCTAATCACATGGTCTTTCTGGTCACTAGCCCACCTTGACACTATCTAGGGACTCACCATGGGTCACCTTATTAGCATACACAGCTTTGCTCAAATGGAGCTTTTTATGAGTGATAAAAGACATTTTTGTCATTCAGGAAATTCCAAGGATTTTAGGAACCAGGGGCAAGGACTAAATATATATATATTTCTTTTTTAAAAAATTAAAAAATATATTTTATTTATTATTTTTAGGGAGAGGCGAAGGGAGAGAGGGAGAGAGATATTCCTGTATGGTTGCCTTTCACCTGCCTCCAGCTACAGACCTGGCTGGAGACCTGGCTTGCAACCTGGTTCTGTGCCCTGGCTGGGGAATCGAACCAGCGACCTTTGGGTTCACAGGCCGGCGCCTTATCCACCTTGCCAGCCAGGGCCTAAATATATTTCTTGTTATACCACAGCACCTTAGAAAAATTAAAATCAATGTGACATCTTGTGTAGAAGCAGAGCTCAGGGTTTAGAGCCAGAAAGACATGAGAAAATTAAAATCCCATGAAGGAAAGGAAAAACAAGGCAGCCAGGTGGGTGACCGCCGCACACAGCGGTGGCCTGAGGAATAGGTGTTCTCTTTAAGCCCTGTCTCTGGTGGCCCGCCACCTCAGGTGTGGCTGTTGGCGCCTCTTCCTCACCTCAGAGGCGTGGCTCTCCTGCGTCTGCTGAGGAGAGCTGTTTTTAGGCACCAGAATCTAGGAAAGGGGCATAATGGGCAAGAATGCGACCCCTCTCCCCTGTCGCCAGCACTTGTCAGTTGGGACGGACGTGGGGCTACTTCCTACCTGTGGAGGAGCCTGGGGGAGCACAAGGGAGAAGAGCAGCCTACCAAGGACACTGACGTCATTCAGCTAAAGTCACTTAGACTGAGGTGTCAGTGGATTTGAACAGAAGGAGTGGGTCTCCTTCAGGTGGTCTCCAGAGTGATGCTGAGAGGCTTGAGGTGGGTGGCAGGCCTATTTAAGGACAGATTTAGTAAGTGTCCTCATGCTGGCACTGGGCTGTGGGAGTCCCTTGCATGTCGGTCTGTAGTGATGGCCCAGGAGCCCATCACAGGCACAGGCCAGAGGTGCTTGTCCAACCATTTTCATAAACTCAAACCCCCCACTACCTGTCTGGGCACTGGCATCACTGCAGAGAACAACACTTTAGCACTGTGAAAGCCCAAAATGTAGATGTTGGTGGCTTTGCTGACAGCCAGGATATCTTTTGCCTGTAGGACAAGCAATGGAAAGAGCACCGTGATCAATGCCATGCTCTGGGACAAAGTTCTGCCCTCTGGGATTGGCCACACCACCAATTGCTTCCTGCGGGTGGAGGGCACGGATGGCCACGAGGCCTTCCTCCTCACAGAGGGCTCAGAGGAGAAGAGGAGCATCAAGGTGAGGGCGCTATGCAGAGACTGTGGTGGGGACCACGGGGAGTGGCATGGTGGCCTGCCTGTCAGTCCTGGCCCCCGCCCAGCTCCCCAGGGCTAACGGCACCTGCGAGGGGAGGGCGGTGCCCCATAGTGGAACATGGGAAGCCCTGTCCCCAGCTGCTCAGCTGGAGTGAGCCTCGGGAAGGGTCAGCAGCCCCAGGCACTGGCAGTTGGAAGCTGGCACTTCCTGCGGGTTCTGACTTCTGTCACCAGGAAGAGAGCCTGTGCCTTGTCCTGGGGGATGTTGCCAGGGAATGATTCCTGCCGTGGTTCTGACTTACCAGCTAGAGCTTGCACATCTCAGTTTTCCTGAGAGCCAGTTGTATTTTGCTTAGGGGCCAGATTCTCATTTTAGTTCCTAAAGACTTGATGCAGAACACCATCAGCTGTAGGATAGTGTCTAACAGAAACTTCAAGGAGGAGTGAAGAATAGTTGCTTCTTCCTGGTAACTCCCAGCTCTTGACTTTCCATGTGTGAAATGAAAGCAAAGAGGTAGCAGAGTGGGCAGAGTCTCAGGCCACTATGCCATGCTCATCAGCACGGGACCTCTGGCTGTGGCAGGTCCTTGGCCCTGACCCGTTTCCCTGCTCCCACCAGACCGTGAACCAGCTGGCCCATGCCCTCCACCAGGACGAGCAGCTGCATGCTGGCAGCCTGGTGAGTGTGATGTGGCCCAACTCCAAGTGCCCTCTGCTGAAGGATGACCTCGTGCTGATGGACAGGTAGGTGAGGGAGAAGGTGCCTCCCCGGGACACCAAGAGGACCTGTGTCTTATTACCTGGTCATTCTAGCAAACATCCCCTGGGCCTCGTCGTTGCTCTGCTGACATATCGCAGCCTTTTGAACTGGCTCCACCAGGACCTCTTGCCTATAGATTTCCTCCAGCGTCTGGTTACTGTACCCGCTGGCATAGGGCCCTGATGGTGTGCCAGTGACGGTCTGTGAACAGGGGTAGGAAGGGTGGCCACAGCCTCAACCCAGTGTTAATGTGTGCACGTGAGCAGGGTCCACGTTGTGCTTTACTTCTGTTGAAGGAGCCCTTTCCCGTGCTCCTGCTTCGTGGAACGGTGGCATTATACCGAGGAATATGGTACTGAAATGCTTACTGGGCTGACAAATACAACACTTCACCTTAACTGTCTCCAGAGTAAAATCATAAATCATTATATTTTATGAAAACACATTTTCAGACAGGCTGGAACATCGTGAAATGAAAAGTAAAAACCCTTTCAATGAGGGACGGCAGGCCCATTGCCCTCCCTCTGTAGCTGTCTCCTTCCTTCGCTGCGCTGCCACAGATCCCTCCAAGCAGGAAGAACAGGGCCCGTGGTCTGTGTGCCTGATGTTGGTTTATCTCTGTCACCTTAGCCCTGGCATCGATGTCACCACAGAGCTGGACAGCTGGATTGACAAGTTTTGCCTGGATGCTGATGTGTTTGTGCTGGTGGCCAACTCAGAGTCCACCCTGATGCAGACGGTACCTCCCCCCCGCCTTCCCCATGCTCCCAGGGCCTGGGCTGGCTCCGCCCTCCTCCACTGAGACCTCCTCCTCCCCCAGGAAAAGCAGTTCTTCCACAAGGTGAGCGAGCGCCTGTCACGCCCCAACATCTTCATCCTGAACAACCGCTGGGACGCGTCCGCCTCAGAGCCCGAGTACATGGAGGAGGTTGGTGCCTGCTGTCAGCCGCTGGGGGACTGCCACCCGTGTTTGTACCCGGGCCCCTCGTGCTTTCCCAGGTGCATGAGCTCCATGACCCCTCTGAACGATTTCTCTCCGGTCACCGGGGGGTCTTCTCCTGGCTTTAAAGATCCTCTCTTCACCTCTCCCGTTCACTTTCCCAGATGCCTCCACTTTCCAGAGGTTTTCACCCAGGTCTGAAAAGCGTCCCCACCGTCTGAGCACCTTATGTGGGGCCAGTGCTCACTTTGGTTCCTAAAGGATTGCTTGTCATAGACTGGGCTTATCTTTAGGAAGACATCCAGGAAGGAAGCTTACAGAGGAGCAAAGATAGTTGGTTTGTGTGTGAAATGAAAGGAAAAGGAGTCACAGATTGGTCGTAAGGGGTGACAATGTGTAGTCAGCAGGCTGACATCGGGCAGTGTGACGACTGGTAAATTCCTTAACCCTTTGAAAATTCCTCACCTGTGAGATGGATGTAATAGAGTTAGTACAGTGAGGGTGAAATCTCTTAATACTGAGAAAAGCTCCCGGCAGGGGACAGGTGTCCACAGAGGCTGTGCCCACCTATGAGTTCTAGCAGTGGAGCCCTAGGACTTCCGAGCTGGATGAGAGCGTGTGGTCCCTGCTCACTTCGTAAACAGGCCCTGGGGGACTTGGCTTGTCAGCGTAGGTTCCAGTTTCTTACCTCCCGGTTCCTTGCCTTCTGGGGCACACAGGTGAGACAGGTGAGGCAGTGTGTGGGCCCTGACAGGAGGCAGTGTGGGGTGTGTTCAGCATTTCTGCGTCTGCGCACATCAAATGCCTTCTGCAGGCTATGCCCAGAGAGAGCGGAAATGGTGGGAGGTGGTCCGCTATGTTTACCTTTTGACTACTGAACTGGATGAATATATTACCATTTTTTCTTTAATCCTCATCCAACGACATGCTAATTAAGATGAGGGGAGAGAAGCATCAATGTGAGAAACAGACATCAGTCAGCTCCTCTCGTTCATGCCCCAGCCGGGGACTGAACCCACAACTTAAGGCATGTGCCTTGGCTGTGAACCAAACCCATGACCTTTTGCTCTATGGGACGACGCTGCAACTGAGCCACGCCAGCCAGGGCATGTTACCTTATTTTTAGAGAAGCCATCAGGGGCTGTGGGGTCCCATCTGGAGGGGCCCACCTGCCCCACCTGGTTACTTATGCTCATCTGCTTGGGCTGCAGGTGCGGCGGCAGCACATGGAGCGTTGCACCAGCTTCCTGGTGGATGAGCTGGGCGTGGTGGATCGAGGCCAGGCTGGAGACCGCATCTTCTTTGTGTCCGCCAAGGAGGTGCTCAACGCCAGGATCCAGAAGGCCCAGGGCATGCCTGAAGGAGGTGACGATGGGACAGGCTTCCTCCTTCTCCCTAATGTTTGAGACATTGGTCTCGTGCTAGGCCAGCGGGTAGAAACTGGTTCTCAGGAGGAGGTGGTGAGAAGACCCTTGAGTGAGAAGCTCTTTGCCCCCAGCCAGCGTTTAGCCAAGTGCCGCATAGTGTTTTACTATTTCCGTCTGCTGCTATTTCCCAAGTAATGTTATGCGGCTCTCCTAGGGGGCGCTCTTGCTGAAGGCTTTCAAGTGAGGATGCTAGAGTTCCAGAATTTTGAGAGGAGGTTTGAGGTGAGTTACGATTCTGGTCTCTGGTGCTTTTGGGCTCCCTTAGCTACGACTGGTCATGTGAGAACCCGATTGGCCCTTGGCTGGTGGCCCCTGGCAGCCTCCCCCAGCCCCTCTTGTCTGTTCCAGGAATGCATCTCCCAGTCTGCGGTGAAGACCAAGTTTGAGCAGCACACAGTCCGGGCCAAGCAGATCGCCGAGGCAGTTCGCCTCATCATGGACTCCCTGCACATCGCGGCTCAGGAGCAGCGGTACGAACCCTGGACCTTGGACAGGGTGGGGCAATGAGGGGATGATGGGGTGCTCGGGGTTCCTGGCAGATGCCCTCCCCAGCTGCCAGGCCACACCAACGTGGAACAGCCTGGTGGGGGACCCTTGGCCTCTGTCTCCCGGGCCCGTGCAGCACCTGCAGCGCCACCCCCACAGGCCTGGCCCGGTGCAGCCTTGAGCGCCACAGCCATGCTTGGCTCCTTTAAAAGAACTGTTTATTTTTTGGAGAGATGATAAAATATAGGGAAGTGCAGAGAATAAAATAGATGCCTTGCTCCCACCACACAGAATTGACAGTCACTGTTTGCTTTACGTTATGTGTAAGTGAAAATCAAACAAAAAATATTAAATACCTTTGATTCCGCAGCCCCTAGACTCAGGGTCAGTCTGCTTACTCCTCAGGCAACCGTGATCATGAGTTTGTAGGGCAGTGCTCCATTTACAGAGTACTTTTTGCATAAGTCCTGAACAGCATGTGCTCTGAATGCCTTTCATTCTATGTGGGTTACTGCCCTTCATCCTAGTGGATACATGTGCTTGGTGCTGCTATTAACTGCCATAGAGCCTTCCATTTTGAACTGTGAACACCTCTTTTTTTAAGTGTGTTTTATTGATTATGCTATTACAGTTATCCCAGTATTTTCTTCTTTGCCCCCCTCTGCCTGGTACCCCTCTTCCCTCCAACAGTTCACCCCCACACTTAGTTCATGTCCGTGAGTTATGCATGTAAGTTCTTTGGCTTCTCCATTTCCTTTACTGTTCTTAAAATTCTCTCATGTATTTTTTTTTACCTAGCAATTATGCTTTTTTTTTTTTAAAAAAGATTTTATTTATTTTTCAGAGAGAGGGGAAGGGAGAGAGGAAGAGAAGGAGAGAAACATCAATGTATGGTTGTCTTTCACCTGCCTCCAGCTACACACCTGGCTTGAGACCTGGTTTGCAACCTGGTTATGTTGCTCTGGCTGGGAATCAAACCAGCGACCTTTAGGTTCGCAGGCCAGCACCTTATCCACTGTGCCACCAGCCAGGGCTGCAATTATGCTTCTTAACCCTGTACCTTTTCTTTTATTTCCCCCTTATCTCTTTCTATTGACAACCCTCCATGTGGTCTCCATACCTGTGATTCTTTTCCTGTTCTGGTTGATTACTTGGTTTGTTTTTAAATTCAGTTGTTGATAGTTTTAAGTTTGTTGTTTTACTGTTCATAGTTTTGATCTTTTTCTTTCTTTTTTTTAAAGAATTTCTTTTTTAAGATTTTATTTCATTATTTTTAGAAAGAGGGGAAGGGAGAGAGGCAGAGAGGGAGACAGACATCAATGTATGGTTGCGTTTCACCTGCCTCCAGCCACAGACCTGACTGGAGACCTGGTTTGCAACCTGGTTATGTGCCCTGGCTGGGGAATCGAACCTGCAACCTTTGGGTTCGCGCCTTAACCACTGTGCCACCAGCCAGGGCTTGATCTTTTTCTTAAATAAGTCCCTTTAACATCTCATATAATAAGGGCGTGGTGATGATGAACTCTTTTACCTTTACCAGATGAACTCCTTTACCTTTACCTTGTATGGGAAGCACTTTATCTGTCCTTTCATTCTAAATGATAGCTTTGCTGGATAGAGTCATCTTGGTTGTAGGTCCTTGCTTTTCATCACTTTGAAAGTCCCTTCTTGCCAGTCCCTTCTTGCCTGCAAAGTTTCTTTTGAGAAATCAGCTGACAGTCTTATGGAAACTCCTTTGTGAGTAACTTCACTTGCTCCTTTTAAATTTCTCTCTTTATCTTTAACTTTTGGTGTTTAATTATGATGTGTCTTGGTGTGGCCCTCTTTGGGTCTAGCTTGTTTGGGACTCTGTTTCTTGGACTTGTGTGTCTATTTCCTTTACCAAGTTTAGGGAGTTTTCCTTCATTATTTTTTCACACAAGTTTTCAGTTCCCTGCTCCTTCTTGCATCCCTATGATTTGAATATTGCCATGTTTGAAAATGTTCTTATTCTCTTCTCAATTTTTTGAATTCTTTTTTTATTCTGTTCTGATTGACTATTTCTTCTTATGTTCCAAATTGTTGACGTGAACCCAGGCTTCCTTCCCTTCACTGTTAGCTCTGTGTGGGTTTTTCTTTGTTTTACTTAGTGTAACCTTCATTTTTTCCCGTATGCTTTTGGTGTACTCAGTGAGTTTCCTGAGCATCCTGATCACCACTGTTTAAAACTCTGCATTTGATAGGTTGGCTCTCTCTCTTCTGTTTAGTTCTTTTTCTGGGGTTGTGTTCCGTTCTTTTAGTTGGGCCATATTTCTTTGTTTCTTTAATTCTGCAGCCTCCCTGTGTTTGCTTCTGTGCAGTGGGTAGAGCTGCTTTGACTCCCTGTCTTAGCGCAGGTGCTATGCTTTAAGGGCCGAGCCTAGATGTTCGCCAGGGTGGGGTGACCTGCTTCACTGCCTGTGGCTCTGTATGTGGGAGAGGGGACAGTGCTGCTGCCTGACTGCTGGAGGCTTGCCTGACACCTGCTCCATTTCCTATCACCTCAAACCCTCGCCCTATGCGACTGGCAGGCACCCTTCTAGCTGTTGCCCTGGTGGTGGTTCCCAGAGGGGGCAGGTTTGCAGACATTCTGGGACCATGGGTGCCTCTAAACGGACTGCGAGACGGACACTTTCTCCCACTGCGCCAACCCCCACTGGTTTTCACAGCCAGAAGACTTGAGGCTTCATTTTCCCCGGTGCTGGAACTGTGAACTGTGCAGTCTAGCCGGGAGCTGGAATTGCTCCCCAGGTGTCCCTCCTGGCTTTTATTCGCCACACATGGATGTGGGACTGCTTGTTCCCCCAGCCACGGTGGCTGCCTCCTTGCCACCACGCCGCACCCTCCGCCCCTCCTACCCATTGGATGCATGTTTCTTCTTTAAATCTTTGGTTTGTCAGACTTCCATACTGTTTGATTTTCTGGCAGTTTTGGTGGGTTTTTTTTTTTGTTTGTTAGTTTTGAGGTAGTTGTATTCCTCCTTATGGTTGTATGAGGAGGCAAAGAGTGTCTACCTATGCCTCCGTCTTGGTTGGCTGTTGAATGCCTTATTTTCCTGTTGACTGATTTTAGATTTCATTTTTCTGCTATCACAAACCCTGTTGTGGTGGATACTGGTTTATGTGTCCTCTCTAGCACATCCGTACACGCCTTCCTGGGGTGGAGCTGTTCGTTTTAGGGTATATGCATTTTTAGTTTTACCGAATTTTGCTTCGTTTCTTTCTGAAACATCTAAATCTGTTCATAGTCCCACCAGCAGTGTGTGCTGGTACTCCCGTTTCCTGACCCTCAGTACTTCAGACTGGGTGGGTTTGGCCGGGCTTCTAGGGTTGAGCATTTTATTCCCACGTTAGTTGCCAGAACTTGTCCCGTAAAGGCACCTCCCCCATTGTCACCACCCCAGCTTCCAAGTAGGAGACCTGAGCGAGAGTAAGTGGTCGGCCGTGTCCCTCCCTCACACCTGGGAAGGGGAAGAGCACACCCCTGGGTGCGTGGGTGAAACTGCGAAGGCACCCGGGCCTTGCTGTGGCCGGACCCCAGCTGGGGCCCCCAGGCTTGCCAGCAGCCCCTCCTGTTCCTGTGCTCCCTCAAGTGGGGACCCGGGTCCTGTAACCAGCTTGTTTCCCTCAGGGTTTACTGCCTGGAAATGCGTGAGGAGCGGCAGGAGCGGCTGAGATTTATCGACAAACAGCTGGAGCTCCTGGCGCAAGACTACAAACTGCGAATTAAGCAGATAACGGAGGAAGTCGAAAGGCAGGTGAGGAACGAGGAGGCACTTAGGGAGGTTCCGACTCAGGGGAGGGTCCAGGGTGCTGGGGAGGGAACAATCAGACCTGCTCATACGGAGCCCCCCAGTCTTCCAGAGGACCCTGGGGCCGGACTCATGGGTACAGAGCCTTCTCTGGGTTCACGGTGCCATTGTGTGGGCCTGGGCAAGCCCCTCCTAGACCCCCTTCTCCAGGCCTTAGATGAGTGCTTGTCAGCCAGTCTCTCCTTCCCTTCCCTCTCCGAAGCCGAGTTCCGTGGGGAGCTGAGGGCACGGCTGGCTGGGGAGGGTGCACAGTGCACTAGTCTGCGGCGCCGGCTGGGGCTGCGGGCCTGAACCACGTTCTTCCTTCACCTTCGAGCTTCCTTCTGTAGGTATCGACGGCAATGGCCGAGGAGATCAGGCGCCTGTCCGTGCTGGTGGACGAGTATCAGATGGATTTCCACCCTTCTCCGGTCGTCCTCAAGGTCTACAAGAATGTGAGTCATCAGAGCAGTGCCCTGGTTAAGCACCCAGCCCGTCTGGCTGCTGCGTGGAATCTCCAGACACACAGTGATTCTGTCCCTGCTCATCTGTCCGGGCTCCTCAGCCAGGGGGAGGGGACCTAGGCCTCTCGTGGCTCACAGGTCAGCTTGTAGGCGTGGGCCGACCGGCCTCGGACCTCTTCACGCTTTGGCCCCAGAAGGAAGTCCTGACTGGGTGCTGCCCCTCTCACCCGCTCTCTGGTTGCAGGAACTGCACCGCCACATAGAGGAAGGGCTGGGCCGAAACATGTCTGACCGCTGCTCCACGGCCATCACCAGCTCCCTGCAGACCATGCAGCAGGAGATGATAGGTCGGTGCGCGGCGGGACTCGGGACGGGTACCCTGGGCTGTCCAGAGCTCAGCTGAGAGGCCAGGGTACAGAAACAGTGACCTTTCTTTCTCTGTCACCTTTTATGATGAGTCAACTCAGTACCTTCAGGTTCTGGGTGATGTCCTAAGTTCATTCCACACGTAGACCCGGCAGAGCTGTCTTGCGTTACCACATGGGACTGCGGGTTTTACCAGCCCCTTAATCCACGGGAGGCGTAAACGTTAGCAGGGGTAGAGCCTAGGTCTGCATCCCCTGGTGAGCCAGCCCACCCGCCCCAAGTGTGGCACCGCTGGCCCCACGGGCCCGCTTGTCCAGGCCTGGTTGCTGGGCAGGACCGTCAGTGTCGTTGGCCACAGCCAGTGCGGCTCCTGTTCTGAGGCTCAGTGCTGGCGTGGCCCACGGCAGAGCTCAGGTGCCCTCTCCCCGTTCTCTTCCTGACAGACGGCCTGAAACCCCTGCTTCCTGTGTCGGCGCGGAGTCAGATTGACGTGCTGGTCCCTCGGCAGTGCTTCTCCCTCAGCTACGACCTGAACTGTGACAAGCTGTGTGCTGACTTTCAGGAGGACATCCAATTCCACTTTTCTCTCGGGTGGACCATGCTCGTGAACAGGTTCCTGGGCCCCAAGAGCAGCCGCCGGGCCCTGATGGGCTACAACGACCAGGCAAGCACGACCCCTGCCCGTGGGTGGTGCGCTAGGGGGTCAGTCTGCACCCCGCCCAGGCACACGGCCATTTGGAAGGGGCTCCCAGAGGCTGTCACCACCACACTACCCTGCGGTCAAGGTTTCCCCACAGATCAAGCCCGTCTTACCCTAAGCACTGATAGTTGTAAAATTATAAATGCTAGCTGTACTTTTTGCTAACGTGCATGGAAATAACTTTAGCGTTAAATTAAATTAAATTGTTGTTAAATTAAGTACAGTAATTAATTAAATTACTGTTCAAATAAGTACAGTAACTTACGATAACATGTAACAACTGTAGGTGACATAAAGCAACCCTGCATGCCATCGTGAAATTTAGATTTTACACCTTCTCCAGTTACTGCACGTACTACCCTTGGTTGCTCTTGGGGCGCGTCCACACTTTCGGGGTGCTAAAGCTTTCCAGGGTGGCCACTGCCCACATTTTGGGGTATCCCACAGTGCTCACCTTTGGGCCGGCAGGTCACTTTTAAAGTTTAAGTCCTCTTTCCAACTTGCGAAGCCCATTTTTCCCCTGTAGACCTATTAGAAATGGAAAAGCCACCTCTGTCCCTGTTTTAGGACCCCTTGTCTTGAGGGTCACTGAGGGTTCCATTGAATGAACCCCATTCTTCTTACCCTTCTCCTCGTTCCTCTCTTCAGGTTCAGCGTCCCGTTCCTCTGACGCCAGCCAACCCCAGCATGCCGCCCCTGCCACAGGGTTCCCTCACCCAAGAAGAGCTCATGGTGTCCATGGTCACTGGCCTGGCCTCCCTGACGTCCAGGACCTCCATGGGCATTTTGGTTGTTGGAGGAGTGGTCAGTGACAAGCCCCGCTCAGGCAGGGTGGGACGTGGGGGGACAGGTGGAGAGGGGCACTGCTGGTGTTCCCTGTGTGGATTGCTCTCCTCATTGATCTGTGGAGAGCTGCGCAGCCTCAGTCCTTTAACGTGCTGGCTTGTGTGTCTCCCTCAGCTGATGTTTTGGTAGCACCTTCCCATTTGAGAGATGGTTAGCCTGTGGTTAGCCTGTCACAGACACACAGCTGGGATTTGAACTCTGGCCAGACTGACAATCTTAAGGCCACGATCTCTCCTCTTTAGGGCTGTACTGCATGGCGGGTAGGGAATGACCTGAGAGGTTGATAGGCCTGAGTGCTAGAGAGCAGGGCGTGACCACGAGTGTCTCATTTATAGGCAAGGAGATTGAGAGCAGACTTAAAGGGTTTCAGACAAGAGGCCAAGCTGGCCCTAAGCCCTTATCTCCCCACCTCCCAGTGTCACAGCCCTTCCTTTTCTACTTGAAGGCCTGAAAGTGCAGGCTGCCTTCCCAGTCACTAGGGAGGTTTGTACTTCCTGAGCCAGGAGACTCTGCAGCCAGGAACACTTACACCTTGAAATTTCTCGATGCTGTACGCAAGTTCTCTCTGTTCTGGACCTTCGATTTGTAGGAGTGGGGCAGAATGTGACTTGCAAAGTGGTGTTCTCAGCTTGTGAGACGTCCGAGGCCCCTGTCCTTCCCAGGGGCAGAGGCCTGTGCTCTGGCTCTTCTTCCGCAGAGGAGATCTGGCAAAGGTCATCAGCTATGACGCTGACAGCGTGGTTACATGGCCCTTCACACTGTCTCATTTTACCCCAATGACCCTGTGAATCGGGTGAAGAACGTTGTGCTGGCTTTGAGAGGAAACAGGGTACAGAAACTTGCCCCAGGTCACGCAGCCAGGGTGGAAGGCCGCTAGAGCCTTCTGGCTCCAAGGCCAGTGCTCGTTGAATACGGTCACCCTGCCTTGGAGCAAAGTTTTCAAACCTGAGCAGGAGAGAAGCCGCCTGCTGAGGAATGCTGTGTGGGATCTGACTTGCCGGTGTCCTCAGGACGCTGACGTTTAAGGATGCTGTGTGCCCGGGTCTGTGCTTCGGGCCCCACTCTCCCTGCGGTGCACGGGTCGCGGATCACTTGTGCACACAGTTTCCCTCATTTTAAACTGTAGCCGGTCCCTGCCCTGTTGGCCTCAGTGGAATCAAAGGAGACACTGAAAGAGGTGTCCTGAGTTGCAGCACTAAGGGTTCTTGGGGCAGTCCTGGCAGGGACAGGCCGAGAGGACGGGTGTTGGGGTGGTGGGGAGGCTGCGAGGGCTGACAGCTGTGCCTCTGCAGGTGTGGAAGGCGGTGGGCTGGCGACTCATCGCCTTGTCCTTTGGTCTCTACGGCCTCCTCTATGTCTATGAGCGTCTGACCTGGACCACGAAGGCCAAGGAGAGGGCCTTCAAGCGCCAGTTTGTGGAGTACGCCAGCGAGAAACTGCAGCTCATCATCAGCTACACCGGCTCCAACTGCAGCCACCAAGTCCAGCAGTGAGTGGCCAGCAGCCCTGAGCCCAGTGCCAGCCCCCCAGTGCAGGACTTCCCTCTGGGTTACTTCCCAAGCTGGGCCTGGAAACCGCTGGGTCCTGAACGTCACCTGGCACTGACCTTCAGCTGTGCAGAGCTAACTCAAGGCCAAGGATGGGGAGAAGCCTCTCTGCAGGGACACACATGGGTTGGGACCAAGTGCAGCCTGGTTCCCCAGGGAAGGAACATGTGGGAAGATGAGGGATATTACTTGTGGGATTTTTTAAAAGGTTGACTTGAGGAGCTTGCATTGTGGATGCAGCTTCAAATTCTAAGGCATAGCCCATTCTTCATGGTACATCCCAAGTCAGGTGGGAGTCGATCTCTTGATCCGGGAGATGGTGTGAACGCTAGCTGCGGTGTGGCAGGCCCTTTGCTAGGCTTTTTCTCCTCCAACCCTTTAGAGGCAGACTTAAAAAATATGTATTTTTAAAGATTTTATTTTTAGAAAAAGGGCAAGGGAGGGAGGGAGGGAGAGAAACATCAATGTGCAAGAGAAACATGAAATGGTTGCCTTTTGCACATTGCTAATCGGGAGGCCTGGCCCGTAACCCAGGCACATGCCCTGACCAGGAATCTAGCTGGCAACCTTTTGGTTTGTGGGATAACACCCAACCCGTGAGCCATACCAGTCAGAGCTAGAGGTAGATATTTTTCTTGGCATTTGCTTTTTCAAAATGAAGAGCCGTCAGTTGGCACCTGTTACTGGGCTGATGAGCATCAGAGCTGAGATCTGATTCCTGGTCTCTTGAGCCCAGGCTGGGGTTCTCGCACTGCATGCGTGTGCGTGTGCATGCGTGTGTGTGCATGTGTGCTGGTTGGGATGTGCACGGTGTCAGCAGGGGAAGGGAGGGTGCTGCCCAAGCACGACTGCAGTAGGGCACCACCACCAGCAGGTGACAGATGGGCTAGGCTGCTGCCCTGCCCTGGGTGGGTCAGATTCAGCCACCAGTGGCCTCTGCAGAACAGCCGCAACGCCAGGTTGGTCACGACTCTCTCTTCCTCAGGGAACTGTCTGGGACCTTTGCTCATTTGTGCCAGCAAGTTGATATCACCCGGGAGAACCTGGAGCAGGAAATTGCTGCTATGAACCAAAAAATTGAGGTTCTCGATTCACTTCAGAGCAAAGCAAAGCTGCTCAGGTGAGCTTGGCCTGGGTGCTGGAGGCTCAAGGAGATGCAGGCACTGCACCCCACACACTTGCTGTCACGGCCATGGTGGCAGCAGAGGAACCAAGCAGTGTGGCACCATGAGGGTACAGCTCACCGGCACCTTCTCTTCATGTGGTGTCTCAGGCATCAGGCAGGAGCTGTCCTGCTCAACCTCCTGCAGCCCTTCAGGGCCGCACGCTCATCCCGTTTAGAAGAGGAAAGCGGGGGCTGCAGAGGTTAAAGTGACGTGTGGGGGCTCCTGGTGAATGATGGAGCTAGGAGAAGGAGAATGCGTGTGCTTGGGACTGGCTCTCTGCGTGCTGAGTGCCGGGGACCCTGGGCCAGGCCTGCGTGCCTTTTACTTCTCGAGCTCAGGCAAGGGGGCACATCGGCATTTTTACCCACGGGGAAGCTGGTTAGGCAGCAGGCAACTTGGATCGGAACCCAGATCTGCATGAGGTCTGTCACACCGAGTTTGCTGAGAGTTTTGGTGTGAGGAGTCAGAGGTCCCGGGTTCTGGTCCAGGCACTTGTTTTAGGGGAAATCACTGAGCTGCTGTGTGTCGCATGTTTTATCTGTAAAACGGACTGAGGTTGCGTGGTGCCCGCAGAGCTCACGTGATGCTGCTCTGCAGAGGCCCTGGGCTCAGCTGGCGATAACATCAGCTCATGGGGACCCTAGGCTTCCTGCTCCCGCCCCTGACAGCAGCACTCGGGGAGCTGCGTCACTGGGCACGGGCCGCACCCCAGGGAAGTGGACTTGCCCTTCCCTGACTGGGCCCCTGGCCCTCCCTGCGCACCCCCTGGGACCGCCATTTCCTAGGGACACACTCATCCCCTGGGAACTCGGGGTGAGTGGGGAGTGTGTGCTGGTGGGGAAACAGTCCCCACCGGTGGGCGGACTCGCCCGTGGTCCCAGGTGACGCAGACACGCCTTGCGGGTCAGGCTCTCAGGAAGCCCTGCCGCCTCTCCAGACCTCATTTCCCTCGTGTGCAGGGAGGGGTTTTGGAGGGGGTTTTGCCAGGAACGGGGGTTGGCACGTTATGCTAATGGTGCCTATTACCAGCCATAACCGCTGCAAAATCGCATCTCCCTGCAGGAACAAAGGTGGCTGGATGGACAGCGAGCTCAGCATGTTCGTGCACCAGTACCTGCAGCCCAGCAGGTAGCGGCAGCCCTGAGCCCGTGCCGGGGAGGCTGCGCTGCCGCGACAGTGAAAGCACCAGTGTTTCACACCGTTGAGCCCCTGAACACTAGTTACTTCTCCCTCCTTTGCCTGCTGCTGTGGGAAGATTCCCCGGCTCCCACCCCTACAGGAGACTTGTCGAATGATGACTGTGGGCCTCGTGACACCAAGGAGTGAAGTTGAGTCTTCCCCCTGCTTTGTCAGGGTCACTTGATTGGCCTGGTAGGACCCTGGGGTCTCCCAGCACCGCAGAATGCCAGCTGGGAGCCTTCCAAGGGGCCAGGCACAGCTCCGGCCAACACTGACGCGGCCTCCTGCGCACCTGCGCCCCTGGCACACCTGCAGGGAAGGGCTGCCTCGGGGGTGGTTGGACTTTCTTCCCAGACTGCATCGGCAGGGTTCTGCTCCAGAACGACTGTGGCTTGCTCACTGCAGTCCTTCAGCTTTCATGCTTTGTCCTGTGTGCAGAGCCTTCTGCACATGTCCTGGCTGTGGGGCTCCGTGCAGATGCTGCGAGTTATGGGGAGGTGTGCCTGTGTCACAGGGAAGCGGATAGGTGCTGCAGAGCCTTCAGAATAGCTTAGGGGGGCTTGTATGTGGAGGCGCATGTCCCCTCCCAACACCTGTGCTGTTGGAGGGTCAGCTGTTACCATAGCAAGGAGGGATGGGCCTCTGTGCTCTTCTTTGGCTCCCGTGTTCTAGTTTCGGCCCTTGGCCTGCGTAGTCTGGCTTTATTACTAGCGAAAGAAGGTTTGGTTCAGGTGGTCAAAGGATGTAGTAGAAGGAAGGGGTTGGCGGCAGGCTGAAGGTGAGCGGCCGGGCCCCCTGGGGGGATGGCTGGAGAAGGTGGAGTTGGTGTAGAACAGGGCCCTCTGACCTCAGTGAGGTCATGGGGCCCGAGAGCCCACCCCACTCGCTTGAATGTATCCCTGCTAAATGCCCTTTAGGAGACATGGCCCCACCCTGACTTAGTCCAGGCTGCCCTTGGCTGTGGTCCTCCGCATTAAGTCTCCAGTGCCAGTGCTGCTGCGTTTGGCCCAGAGACCTTGTGGGGACCCTGATACCCAGCTTCCCGCCCTCCCTGGTCCCCAGAGCCTCCCACTGACATGCACATGGCCGCCTGTTAACTGAGAGGTTTTCCACTGTTGGGTTGAGGGATTGCTACTGGTTAAAGTGGGGGCAGGCTCTTGTCTCCACTGTGTTGACTGTCTGGGCAGGCAGCCTGTGGGGACAGCCTTTGCAGGCAGGTTGGAGAAGGTGCTGGGGACAAGCAGCCCCTTCCAGCAAGAGGCGGGGGTTCCTGCCTTTTGAGTCCTCCTGCTCTCTGGCGCCAGGATGTGAGTTGGCCTCTTCGCGGCCGTGCAGGGGCACCCTCTCCAGGTCCCTGCTGGTCCTTGGAACCCTCCGTCTACCCTGCTGTGAGGCATGCTAGGGTGAGGGCTGTCACCGGTGTGACGTGACGTGTGGTAGGCGGGCTGGCTGAGTAAACACAGGCCTGGATGGAGGCACCTCACAGCATGTTGGGAGAAACCATTGTCACACGTCCAGTGAATGTTGTGCTTTTTGGGAAAAAATTACTTAGTGTAACTGAACATGAATTTTTTTTGAATGTAGCCCTGGGCAGTGAATGAAATTTTGAGCTTATGCAATTAATAAAATGAAATACGTACCACCGAGGGAGAGCGTTTCCGAAAGAGGTGTGGCGAAAAACACTTGGATGCTGCTGACTTGGTTCTCTGTTTTTATGTTTTTTTTGCTGGAGTTCAAGACACGTATTTAAGGTGATATATTTGCCTGAATTACTCCTGTATCATTGCTGATAATATTGGAAACTAAAATAAAACCGGTTGGGAACCTTTTGTGGGGTCTTCTCAGTTTACTGTCCTTTTGCTAACTTCTTTTGACGTAACCAAGTCTACATGTTAGTATTTTAAAATGACCTTATTCCTGGCACGTGATGCACAGTGGATTGAGGGTGGGCCTGCAAACTGAAAGGTCGTTGGTTCAATTCCCAGTCAGGGCACAAGCCTGGGTTTCGGGCCAGGCCCTCATTTGGGAGCATGTGAAAGGCAACTGCACATTGATGTTTCTCTCCCTCTCTTTCCACCTGCCTTCTCCTCTTTCAAAAAGTAAGTGAATAAAATTTTTAAATGACCTTACCTTTGTTTAAGGGAAGTTCCACCTGTAACGTGCCTCAGGGCTTCTCCTCACTCTTAGAAGGAATCTGATAACTCTCAGAAGAACAAAGTGCGTAACTGATTTTCAAGAACCAGGAAATGTAGAGTGATTTCTTCACAGATTTCACCGGTATCTCTAACCCATTCATTTCTCACTTAAAAGTCATGACTCAGATGGGTCCACCCTAGTTTGCCTTCTGAGAACTTGGTTGTGACCTTTTCTTTTTTTCTCAAGGGCCCTTAGCAGTGGCTGCGGATGTGGCTAGTTTGTTCCCCTGGTCAGTGGCCCCGTCCGCTGCCTGCACTGCTGGTCCCTTTCAGGGGGCGTCCGCCTCCCCTCCCAGGTTCCCAGCCACAGACGTGGCGTCATCCTGGACTCCTGTCACATGCTGCATCTAAAAAGTTTTATTTTTTATTGATTTGAGAGAGACAGAGAACATCAATTTTGGTTGCTCCATTGGCGTTCGTTGGCGGACCCTTGTCTGTGCTCTTACCGCAGGTTGAGCTCGTGGCCTTGGTGTCTCCTTGCCGATGCTCTAACCAACCAAGCCGCCTGGCCAGGGCATATATGCTGCATCTAACCTGTCAGTTTCTGTATTCAAGATACTTCCAGAGCCTGACCAGTTCCCCGCCCTGCATCAGCCCCACAAACCACCACTCCTCCAACCCCGTTACTGCCACCTAGCTGGGCCCCTCTTCCCGCTCTGGCCAGCCTGCTCGTGTCCAGGCACAAGGCAGAGTGACCTTGACGCAGATCTGAAATAGAACACAGATCCTGTTGCTTTTCTGCTTTACACACCACCCTGGTTCCCTGTCCCACCCAGACGAGGCCCAAGTCCTTGCAGTGTCCATCAGGGACTGCACTGCCTCTGGCCACCCCTCCCTTACTGGCTGCCACCACTCAGCCACGGCAGCTCCTTGTTTCTTGGAACTGCTCGACACGCTTCTCTGTCAGGGCCTTTGCCCTGCCTCACCCTCTGCCTGGCCTTCCGGATCTTGTTACAGCTAACTTTTCTTGCCCCAAGTCTGCAGAAATGTCCCCTCATTCTCTGGGTCCTCCTGGACTGCCTTAAAATCTCTTTCCCTTTTCCCCAGCACTTCGGAGGCCTCTCACCCTGCCGCATGTGTCATAGGAGGTCTGTCCCCGAAGTATTGAGCCAATGACAATATAACTAAGATAGCTGGTTTAGCTGACAATTCCAGGGCAGACCTCATATGCATGTTTTTCATAAGCCATCCTCTAACATGCAATGTTGTTACTTGCCTCTGCCTGCTAGAACATAAGCTCGGGAGGGCCGAGGTGTTGGCCTGGTTTGTTGACCACACACGAGTGCCTGGCGTGGAATCAGAACTCAGTGAAGACATGCCCAGCTCATGGGTCCTGTCTTGATAGCAGCGCACACACTTAACAGCCTTATAGCAGTGGGGAGCGGGACAAGTGCTGCTGGACACCTCCTATAGGTCATGCTGGGGACTTGCACGTGTCCAGCTGGAGGGGTGATGGAGGCTGGGCTGGATGCAGTCCACAACCTAATTTCCCCAAGCTCGGTGGCTTTCAAACTTTCTTTTTTCACCGTGACCCACAGTTAGATGCACATCATGATCCAGTAAACACATGCATGTGTAAGTGAAACCAGAAATTTTAAATCCGTCAGTACTCTGCAGTCTGCAGGTGCTTCTTAAGAAGCAGCTGTTTGCAACTCCCTTCACCAGCTACTGGGCAGTGAGCTGTGTACACCCTGCTGCCTCCCTCACCTCCCCACCTAGTTCTTTATTCCCAGCCGACTCCAGGCTTCCTGTGCTTTCTCAACCCACCTCATCTGTATACTGAGAGTTCTGAGCAATCCGAGGGGCCAAGAATTTGGGCCCTTCCGGTCACAGTGTCCCTGTTGAATCACAGTCAATGGCCAGTGCTGTATCTCTGGGCCCCTCATCACAGACATCCGCTAAATTCACTCTGTCCTCCAGAATAGTTTTCTGTCTCTGAGTCAGACTCGGGCTTGAGATGAGAACTGGCAGCTTTTACTGCGAGCTTAACCTACCGTGTGTCACGCTTCTGTGCGTGAACCCATATCCTCTCAAAAACCTAGTGATTTATTTTTTTCTGTAGAAATGAGCAAGCTCCTGAATTCAGCAAAATATTGGCGAACGTACTATGTATGCTGATAAGCATGGTTCTAAGCATTGGCGGTACAGCAGTGAACAAGGTGGATAAAAATCCCCGCCTTTGCTGAGCTCAAATACTAACTAGTTGGGGAAGGTGGACAAGTGGCAAACTGACCAGTAAAACACGTGCTATGTCAGGAGATAGGGACTAATACATGAGGCAGGGAGGGGTGCTGAAAGGTATAACATTAGTGTGGAAGGAGCAAGTGTGGTTGAAAAGACACTGGAATGAACTGTGGTTATACGGGCATTCCAGAGGGATGCCGTGCCCCGTCCCGTGTAACCACAGCATGTGCAAAGGCCTGGAGGTGTGAGCATGCCTAATGTCTTCAAGGAACAAGAGGAGACTGGTCTGGTGGTGATTACAGCATTCCAGAGAGGAGAGGGTGCTGCCTTGGACCGGGCAGGTATGGGGGAAGTGGTGAAAAGTGCTCAGGTTCTAGAGATCTTTTGAAGGTAGAAACGATGAGTTGTGGATTCAGGTTTTTGTCCTGAGTACATGGAAAGCTTTAGGGAAGCGGTTGTGGGGAGAAGATCAGGAGTTCTATCTTGGGTGTGTTAAATTTGTGTTCCCCTTCTGTGCTTGGATATGCAAATTTGGGGCTCAGTGATTAGTGAGGTCAGACCTGGAGGTACTTGGGGAGTCAGCATGTTTTCCCCAGAAAACAGAGGGCCTCTGCACCCTCATTTTGTTCTGTGAACCAACCCCAGAGAGAGGGAGAGATGTTAAAAGCAGGGAGAACTAGCAGGAGGAGGCATTGTGGGGCTGGCTGCCACCAAATGGGGCTGCAGAATGAATGGACTGTGACCCCAAAGAAGCCATGTCAATGAGTCTCAGCACCATTTCTTGGTGGGGAGGAAAGGGGAAGAATTTATCCACTGTCTCCTCTTCCCATTGGTTGAAGACTTGCCCCATGGGGGACAGACTTTCTGCATTTCTGGGTTGCACGTATAAATGCATGGGTGCTTTTGGGGGCCAATGGTGGAGGTGAGAGGTGAGAGGGGCGCAGGCTGGTGTGGGCAGGCACGGTGCGGGGCAGGCTGTGCTTGCGTCAGATCACTCAGAGCTGGGACAAAAAGCAAGCAAGGCCGAAAGGGGTGGTGTATGTAAGTCCAGTGGAACAGGGCCCCCTTCAAGGAAGTAGCCAGCGCCATCTCTGCCTCAGAGAGTTTAGTGGCCCCAGCTGCTGGTCCCTCCATTCTAGCTTTTCCTTATGCTGGTCTAGCGCTGCCGTTGGTCTGGTTATTTCCTGGTGCGGTGATCCAGATCTTCACCCCTGGGGGTTAGAGCTCTTGATTATCTTGCCTTGGTTAGGCTTTGAATGCCACTTCCTGTTGTCAGTGGTGATGGAGGCCCCAAGAATGTTTTTCCTACAAACCCCGGCTCCCTTGCGCAGCATCGGTGTGACATCTCTCTTCGGCTGATGATCCACCAGCAGGAGATGGTCTTATCTTCAAGTTCAATGGAACCCTGGGACCCTGTTAGGTCCCCTGGCAGAAGCTTCCTGCCCCAGGCACTGGAACCTACAACCTGGCAGTACTGATGTTTGCAGGGACAGGAAACAAACTCCAACAGTGGGCCACTGGGAGTAACAGAGAGGGGCTTCTACTTCCACGCTCTGCTTCCTGTACCCACGTATTCTAGCTGCAGGGGACACAGCGGCTCACCTCGGCTTCCCGGAGAGTGGAGGTGCAGGGGCTGGTCCCAGACCTGAGCCTTTTAGGCTATGCCACTGAGGTGCTGGGGTTTTCAGTAAGATCAGCAGGTCCATTAGTTGGAGGCCCCCTGTCCCCGAAATGGGTCCTTTGGAGTGAGGCAGCGGGTAGTTACCATGTTGCTATCAGGTGATCTAAAGCCCGTAGACGGAGGTGGGCTTCACCCATCACCACGGGCCCATTGCACCTGCACTAGGGTGGCTGAGGAGAGGCTGGCCTGCACCTACCAGACACGTTGTCCAGCCAACTGGTTGCTGACCGTCTTTCCTGCAGCAGAGATTCTCCAATGGACATGAAACACGAGACGCAAGGATTCGATCTTCTGTGCCCCCTCCCGTTGGGCAAACCTGGCTCCTCTTCCTACCTTTCCCTTGGTTCCTCTTGGCCCCAGTCTTCAAAGCTTTTTCTCCTGGGTTCCTGGGCACCACCCAGGTCATTGGCCACCACTGCTCAGGAGATTGTGTGTATCTGTTCCTTAGATGGTTCATCCCTCATCACGAGCGGATGACCGACTTCACAGCTCACAACTCTGTCCTTTGGGAGGATTAACCTTCATCCTGGCTCTTCAGGGCCACTCCTGAGAGAGTGGCATGGTGAGAGTGGCAGCTGTCCCTTTATAGCCAGTGCAAAACATACTGCCAAGTTCTTTTAGCAGCCTTACTGAAGTACAATTTATACACATTGAACTGCACATGTTTAAAGTGTACAATTTGCTGAGCTCAGACACATGGATACACCTGAGAAATCATCAAAGACTCCTCAGGTCCCTTCATCATCTCTCCTCCAATTCCATCTGATCTTTTTATCACTGTAGATTAGTTCACATCTTCTCAATTTTTAAAAATATTTTATTATTTTAGAGACAGGGAAGGGAGGGAGGCAGAGAAGGAGAGAAATATCAATGTAAGGTTGCCTTTTCACCTGCCTCCAGCTATGGATCTGGTTGGAGACCTGGCTTGCAACCTGGTTATGTGCTCTGATTGGGAATCAAACCAGAGACCTTTGGGTTTGCAGACCGGCGCCTTATCCACTGTGCCACCAGCCAGGGCTTCAAGTTTTTGTTTTGTTTTGTTTTAAAGATTTCATTCCTTATTTCCAGAGAGAAGGGCAGGGAGGGAGGAAGAAAGGGAGAGAAACATCAATGTAAGGTTGCCTTTTCACCTGCCTCCAGCTATGGACCTGGCTGGAGACCTGGCTTGCAACCTGGTTGTGTGCCCTGGCTGAGAATTGAACCAGCAACCTTTAGGTTCATAGGCTGGTGGCTTTCCATTGAGTCACCAGCCAGGGCTTCAACTTTTATATAGGTGGACACATATATTATGTATGCTCTTCCACTTGGCATAATTATTTTGAGATGCATCAAAATTGTTGTGTGTACCAATAGTGTGTATCCTTTTTATTGCTGAGTATTATCTGTTGCATGGATATACCACAGTTTGTTCACCTCTTAACAGATACTTGTGTTTACAATATAGCTGCTATGAACTTTCATATGCAAGTCTCTGTATGAACAATTTTTTCCCCTTGTATAAATCCCTAGGAGTAGAATCCCTAAGTCATACAGTTGGGTGTATGTTTAACTATTTTTCTTTAAAAGCTTTTTTGCTGTAATTTACATACCATAAGATGCACTCATTTTTAATGCATGATTCAATCATTTTAGCAAATTTACAAAGTTATGCAGCCATCACCACAATTCAATTTTAGAACCTGTTCATCACCCCAAAATGATCCTTCCTGCCCATTTGCAGTAACTTCCTATTCCCACCCCAGAGACTGAGAACCACTAAAATATTTTCTGTCTTTGTAGATTAGCATTTTCTGGACATTTCTTATAAAATGGGATTATACAATATGAGGTCTTTGTGTCTGGCTTCTTTCACTTAGTGTAATGTTTACAATATTCATCTATGCTGTAGCATGTGTCAGTAGTTTGTTCTTTTTTACTGATAGTTTCTATTGTGTGGATATACCACATTTAGTTTATGAGTTTTTTTTTTTATGATTTTATTTCACTATTTTTAGAAAGAGGGGAAGGGAGAGAGGGAGAGGGGGGAGAGACATCAATGTATGGTTGCCTTTCACCTGCCTCCAGCCACAGACCTGACTGGAGACTTGGTTTGCAACCTGGTTATGTGCCCTGGCTGGGGAATCGAACCTGTGACCTTTGGGTTCCCAGACCAGTGACTTATCCACTGTGCTACCTGCCAGGGCTAGTTTATGAATTTTGATAAACACTTGAATTGCTTCTATTTGTGTGTGTGTGGGGGGAGCATTTATTCTGCCAGGAATGTTCAACATTTGCGTATGAGTCTGTGTGTGGACATGTCTTCATTTCTCTTAGGTAGGTACCTAGGACTGAATTATTGGGTCAAATGGTAAATTTATATTTGACTTTTAAAGATACTGACCAAGCCCTGGCTGGTAGCACAGTGGTTAAGGCGCCGGCCTGCAAACCAAAAGTCGCAGGTTCGATTCCCCAGCCAGGGCACATAACCAGGTTGCAAGCCAGGTCTCCAGTCAGGTCCATGGCTGGAGGCAGGTGAAAGGCAACCATACATTGATTCTTCTCTCCCTCTCTGCCTCTTTCCCTTCCCCTCTCTCTGGAAATAATAAATAAAATCTTTATAAAAATAAAAAAAAATAAAATAAAAATAAAGATACTGACCAAACTGTTTTCCAAAGTGGCTATAGATTTACACCCCCACATGCCGATCAGGTGGGTTCCTGCTTCCCCTTTTTTTTGGCAACACCTGGATAGTCTTTACATTTTCACACCATAGTTTTAGAGATATATAGTAGTATCTCATTGTAGTTTTTCATTCGCCAAATGATAGGACATCTAAGGTAAAGGACAGATTGTGACACTCCCACTTCCAAACACTAAGAAAAAAGGCACAATGGTGGCTTTGTTAATTTGGGAATTATGTTGATTTTAAAATGTTCTGGGCAAGTCACTTCTCTCATGGCCTCATTTTTTGTTTTGCTGGTAAATTGGGACAATACTTCACACCTTAAAGTACATGTGTGAGGCTGGCATGCACTGGCATATGGAAGATACCTGGCGCACAGCAGGCACGCCAAATAAATTTACTCATATTTTACAGACTGTATTCACCTTTCCCCTGCCTCTCCCTCCTCCACGTAATTCCAAACTACCTCCCAGTGCCTAGAACAATGCCTCTTGGCACAAGTAGGTACAATTAATACTTGAAAGTATAAAAGAATGGGTCTCCAGGCACCGCCTACCCGGCTCGTCCAGGTTCTGCAACCACCGCATCCCACCGTTTAAAAGCAGAGTCAAGTGCAGACCCTGAAACAGAGGCCACTAAACAACAAAACTCCCGGTCCAATCCTGACCAATCAAAGCTCGCTTCATTTAAAAAAAAAAAAATTGACCTCGGAAGCTAGCCAATCAGCTCTAGCAACAATGCAAGTCCCGCCCCAATGTTGAAACTGCCGCTTCAGAACGCAGAGTATAGCGCGCAAGCGCGTCTCCTTATTGTCCAATCAGAGATGCCGGATCGGGTCCTGCCCCGATTGGCGTCCCGCAAAGCCGCCAGCCGGAAGTCCAGGCTGCACGGCTGTGGCGCCGCTCAGGGGCTTCCGGGCTGTGAGTGCTGGGGCGGCGGGGTCCGGGATGGGGCCGGGGGCGGTGGGGCGGCTCGGCTGAGGCCCCGCGTGTGTTACCGCGGAGGGTTCGGGGGCAGCGATGGGAAAGATGGATTTTACTCCAAAGGCTAAGTGGACTGAGTCTCCCCTTCCCGGGGGTCCCGCCCCTGCGTCCCCCGGAACTGCCGTAGGTGCTTGGCTGCCCCCGAGTCTCTTTTGCACGTTGCGTTCCCGTTGCATTTGCCCCGCATTTAGCTTTCCAGAGCCGGGCCGGAGCCGGAGGAGGGCAGTGCAGGCTGTTCTCTTTAACCCGGTGCGGTCAGATAAAGGTGGATCTGGCTGTTTGTCGGGCTGGCGTTCCTGAGACGCCACCCCGCCCCGCCCCCAGTCGTCCGTACTCGTGTCTCCTCTGTCCCTCCATCCCCGTGGGTCATACCCGAGGGGTCGGGTGTCCGGTGTACGCCTGGCTTCTCTCTGCTTTAGCCCCGGGAGCCGGGTGCTGAGGAGCACTCCACCCCGGTGTGGGCGGTCCGCCCGAGGGTGGGCGGGCAGCGGCTGGGTTTCGAGAGGGGGTGTCAGGTTGGACCCCGGGTTAAAGAGGGCTAGTGCGTGGTGAGGGAGACTTTTTGGTGGGAGGAGGCTGAGCTTGGGGATCCGAGGGAAGTGGGAAGCCAGTTCCCTAGCCTGCAGCATTTCCTTCCAGAGGCTTCTGTGTCCCTGAGCCTGGATCCCTGGAGGGTGCGGTGGAGGGTGGGATGAGGGGAGCAAAGGCTGGGAGTAGGAGGAGGCAGCTTCCCAGGGAAAGGCTGGCATAACTCTGTATCCTGGAGCTAGATTTGGTTTCAAATACTGACTTTGCCACTTACTGGCTGTGTGACTTGGAGCCGGTTGCTTAACTTTTCTGAACTTTGGTTCTTTATTTGTTACAAGAAAGGGAAACAGGAAGAGTGGGCAGGAGAGAAGAAAGAGTCCCTTCAGAAGCCTGGTTTGCATTGGATTCACAAGTTGTAATGCTTTATGCTGCTAGAATCACCTTAACTATTTTCTATAAGTTCAACTGGTCTAGTTTCATAGTTCAGGTTTTTAAATGGGGATTGTTCTCTTTTGGCATGTAAGGAAACACATTCTTGGCCAGGTTAATAATAACAGACACATGTTGCATGCTTCCTGTGTGCCAGGAACTGGACTGAGATTTGAATCCTTATGAGGTGCATACTGTTAGCATATCCGCTTGCCAGGTGAGGAAACTGAGGCAAGGAGAGGTTCAGTAACTTGTTGAGGCTGCATAGTGAGGGTGTTTCAGAGTTGGGGACTTGAACCCAGGCCTCTGGCTCCACAGGGCAGCCTCCCGAGCTGACTGCAGGTAGCAGAGCTGGGCCCTGGGGGCACTCGACAGCTCTGGAGTCAGCCACATCCAGTGTCCGCTGTGGAAAGCCCGACGATCGGCCTGGGATGGTGGAGACCGTGGACCTGGCGCAGCTTCGGCAGCTCAACCTGGAGCTCCTGCGGCAGCTGTGGGTTGGGCAGGATGCCATGCGGCGGTCAGTGGCCAAGGCAGCCGCAGAGGTGGGTGTCCACCTTGGGAGCTCCCAGGGGACAAGGCAGGGCTGCCTTGCCAGCCCTCAGGCCAGAATCTAGATCTCTTGGGGTCATCTTGTGCAGTGTGCCCCTTTTATTGCTGATGAGAACACTGAGGTCTGGCAAGGGAAGGGCGGCAGAGGCTGGCGAAGGCATAAGGACGCAGGTCTTAATGCCTAGTATATGCCAACTGGGTGGGTGGCTAGGTGACATGGCCTCTTTGTACTAGTCAAGCCTGGACTCCAGCAGCATCTATGACTTGGAGATGCCATCGTCCCAAGAGAAATCCTCAATGGCCCCAAGAGCCTCCCACCTACAGGATGCCAACCAACGTGACCCCGGTGATACGTCGTGTACTGGCGGGGTCAGCCCTGGGGTGCTTGTGCTCCCGTTTGCCATGCGCCAGTACCAGGAGTCCCTGAGCCCACTGAGGCCCTGCTTGGCACCCTCCGTGGCCACCTCCAACATGAATGACCCAGAGTGTTCAGCAGAAATGGAGGCACAGGCCCCAAGGTCCATCCTGGATCAAGAAAGCAAACTACTCAAGGTAACATAGGAGAGTGGGGCATCTGTTGATGGGAATTTCCTTGAACCTCATTTCCCTGTCTGAAAAATGCACTCACTGGCAGCCTCACCTGGAAGGTGAGAGGTTGTCCAGGAGGTACCATGGAGCATGTCCAGCTCAGCCTAGTGCTGGGTAAGTGGTAGTGGTTAGTTTCTCAGACTGCACTTTGGGAAGATGGCAATGAGTCCCATTATACAGATGAGAAGACCAAGGTTTAGAGGTCACACTTACTCAAAGTCAGGCATGGAGAGGGGTAGGGATCAAAAGTTTTATCTTTCAGCTCTTAAGCCCTCAGCTGATCTTTGGGGCCCACGTCAGAATGTAAGTTAAGACATGGCCTCTTTCCTTCTCCCAAACTGGGGCCTCATTTGGGCTTGGTCCACTCACCTAATGCTTCTCCACCTCATCAGCCAAGAGTGACCTTCAACCAGGAGTCTCCAGTGCCTGAGAAGAGCTGGCGCCTCAGGCCCTACCTGGGATATGACTGGATTGCAGGTGCGGCCCACCCCATGCACACACCTTGCCTGGGGGTGGGGGGAGGAGGCCCCAGTTTGCCTACACACCTGTCTGAGCCCCCACCTAGTGCAGCTGCAGCGTGTCTGATTGGCCTGCCTTCCTTGGTGAGCAGCTTCCGCACCGTATCTCCTTTGTCAGCTCCCAGCACAGCAAGTACAGAGACAGTACTCAGTGAGTACTTGTCCGGATTCCCCTGCTTTTACCCCTGGCCCACCCCCTCCTCTGAGCTCCACACTTGGATACCTGACTGTCTTTTCAGTAAGGCTCAGGAGGTGCCTGAGAGTACTTCACGTCCAAAGTCAAGGTGCTGACTTTCTCTCCACCTGCAACCTTTTCCTGTGTTTGCAAAGGGCAGCTCTAGGCACCTAATGATTGCTCGAGCCATAACCTTGGGGACCACCTCAAGTTCTGCCTCTCGTTTTAGCCTAGTGCTCTGCCAGGCCATTAGTGCACCCTGGTAGCCCCGCCCTGAACACATTTCTAGCGTCCCACTCCTCTCGGGGGATGCTGAAGGTCACCTCCCACCTGGTGCCCCTGCTTCCCCTCACCTGACAGCAGCCAGAGGGGGATTTCTGCAAACGTGTGTGGCCCATCTGATTGAATCACTCCTTGTCCTCAAGTCCTCTGCTGGTTTCCCAGTCTCATTTCCTCCCCTCTCATCTTACTCCTCTCCAGCCACTTCACCTCCTGGCCCTGCCTCAAACACTTCTGCCCCAGGGCCTTTGCACCTGGCCCTCCTTTCTGCCTGAGATGTCCACATGGCGACCTCCCTCCTTTCTGGTTTCTGCTCAGGGCTCACTTCAGAGAGCCCTCCCCTGGCTATTGAGCCAGGTTCCCTCTGTTCTTTTATGCCTGGAAGGCATCACCATTCAGTGGTATATCACACATTTCTTTGGTGATTAGTTTGTTGCCACCATCTTAGTATGCAAACTGCATAAGGGCAGGGGCTTCATCTAGCTCACTGCTCTTTCCCCAGCATGTAAAACAGCATGTGGCCCATAGCAAGGGCTCTGTATGTATCTTTTGCTTGGTCAACTGGCCATTAATCAGGGTAGATGGACACGGAGACAAAGCCAGCAGTCACAGTAAGTGGAGGGTCCCTTTCAGGTCTCTGAGACTTGGTGCGGGCAAAGTGGGTAGGCAGGGGTGCCAGTCTAGAGTGGCCTCCAAGCCCTGGCTGTGGCCACAGAGCAGCTCCTTGTGCTTTGCCCACCTCAGGGTCTCTGGACAACAGCTCACCCATCAGCAGCAAGCCCGAGGACTTCTTCTCGAAGCTGCAGGAGTTCCGGGAAGCCAACAAGGAGGAGTGTATTCATAGAGATCCCGAGTGAGTAAGGCAGGCGAGTGGTGGGCAGGCAGCTCAGGGACCCTGTTGGCAACCAGCTCACCGCTGTCGCCTTTCAGACCCCAGCTTCTAGGCCGGAGGGAGAGTGCTGGTGCGGAGGAATACCATGAATGTGAGCATGAACCTTGCTGAGGTCATGGGGCGTGGGGAGGCCACTGGAGTGCTGGGAACTCTGGGAGGGCAGGACCCCTGGGAGGGCAGTGGGATTAGGGTCGCCCCTGTGTCACCCCCTCCCCAGCAGCTGTCATTGTCTTCTCTGCTGCCTCTTTTCCCATGTCGCCCCCTCTCCACGTGTAGCCTGTTGGGAGGGGGGTCCTAGCTTAGTCATGTGAGCACACAAGTCTGCTCTAAGTGTGCATATGCAGCATGCACTGCGCATGCGCATGTACATATACATGTAAGGGGTGTTTGTGTGAGCATGTGTTGTAAACATAGGCACATGTGTACGTACCCGCAGATGTGACTGAAGCCATGCTTCATGCTTGCACATGTGAAAGTGCCAGCCGGTGTGGGGGTGTGTACGCCCGTGCATCACGCTTGAGTAGAATTGCGTGCTCCATGTTTTATGTGTGTACACATGCGTGCCTGTGAGTGTGATGGCGGTGATTCAGGTGGGTGGGCCCATGGTTGGGGGCAGCAAGAGGCCCCAGGATCCAAGTTCCCGGGCTGAGGTGAGGGCTTCTGCTTCTCTGGGGCTTCCCAGGTGTGTACTGTTACCGTGTCAACCGGCGCCTGTTCCTGGTGCCTTCGGATCCTGGCACCCCCTGCCGCCTGTGCAGGACACCACGGGACCAGCGGGGCCCCGAGACCCTGGAGGAGCCAGCGCAGGTCAGGTGAGTGGCTGGGGCAGGCAGGACGCCTGGGGGCGGCCTTGGGGGCAGTGGGAGCTGAGGAGGGAGTCAGAGCCTGGGACCCACCAGTTTTGGGGAGGGGATGATGGGCCTGCGTCTGTGCAATGCCCCCACTGTCTCCCCTGCCCAGGGTGAGCGTCCCACTGTCCGTCCTGGCCCCCCCGCACCAGTACCGCATCCACCGGCGGAAGAGCTTCGACACCTCGGACACCCTGGCCCTGCCCCGGGTGAGCAGCCACTTGGAGCCTGGGTGGGGGCTGCGTGTGGGACTGTTCCTGTCTGTCCCAGGTCCCCAAATGGAGACTGGGACCCAGAGAAGGCCAGGGACTGTGCCAAGGCGAGGCTGAGCTCAAGGAGGATGAGCATGCAAATCTCCCATGTTCAGGCTCTGCTTGGTCCCCGGGGGGGGCTCCCCACCCACTCCCTGGGGCCTGGGAGAAGTGTCTGCCCACGCGGTGGCGTAAGTGGGCCCCAATTGTTGAGCGCATGTGTCCTCAGGACTGTCTCGTGGGGCCACCACAGCGAGTGCAGGCTCCACTGCTGCCCCACTTTTCAGAGAGGACGCTCAGGCAGAGGGGAGGTGACTTGTCCAGGTTCAGCTCAGTGGAATAGCTGAGATTTGAACCCAGGGTTTTATGCTTCCATATTGCCTCCCATAATGTCCTTTGTGTCTCCCGTGTACGACAGGGGTCATTGGGGACCTCACTCGTTCCCAGTTGAGGCTGGGGGAGCTGGATCTAGGAGGAAGAGAAAGAATGCCTGGGAAAGTCGGTTTGCTTGTCTGTAAAATGGGCACAAGATGCTGTCCTCTGGTGTGTGTGGGGAGATGCAGCATCCGGGCACTGACAAGTGTTGGGTGTGGGGTGGAGGTCAGCACACGGGAAGTGCTCCATCAGTGTCCATGGCCTTGCCTGTGCCCATCTTGGGCCAGGGCCCAGGCCTGGTCAGCTGGGCTGGGAAAATGGGGCCCTGCCCTGGGGGAGACTCAATCTGCAGGGGACACTGTGACTACTTGGGAGAGAGCCTTGCCCCTTGCCAGGTGCCTTAACCCCCTGCTTTCCACAGCACTGTCTGCTGGGCTGGGACATTCTCCCTCCAAAATCCGAGAAAAGCTCAGCTCCCAAGAGCCTGGACCTCTGGTCCTGTGTTGCTTCTGAGGCCCAGCACTGGAAGCTGTCAGCAGGCCCTGCCCACCTGGTATGATCTGGGGTGCCCTGGGAGGACGGATGCCGGGGACAGCAGAGTTCCGGGGGCAGGATTACTCCAATCTTCCTTTAGAGGCCCACCCCCCTTCTCCTGGTCCTGACCCAAGGTACCCTTCTAGGCTCTAGTACTCCCCACTAGTTACTCCATCCCACCCAAGAAGGACCCCAATTTTAAGACCCAGTAGAGGATGAGGCTAGAACTGGGGTGACCTGCCCCCAAAGTAGCCCTCTCTGACACCTCCTCATGTACCATCCAGGCCCTGCCTGTGCGGGTCCCACCCCCAACCCTGATCTGGTCAGAACCCTAGGTGCCCTGGCCCTGAGCCCCGTGGCTGAAGCCCTGAGAACTGGCTACTTGGAAGAGGATACACCCCTGCCACCACCTCTCCCCTCTCCCCTCTGTCCCCTGGCAGAAAGGGGAGCCCTGCTTGGCCTTAGCTGGAGGTGGACTTGGCTCCACCCTCCTAGGTTGGGCAGGGGGTCTTTTTCCCAGGCCTGTCTCCCTTCCAGGGTGAGAAGGGGTATTCTGGGGTGGGAGGTAAGGGCATTCCATGACACATTTGGAAATAAAGCTCAGTGCTATCTACAGCTCCAGGTTCCCACGTGAGCTAGGTCTGTCCTGTCGATTCCCCCGGGACCTGTGTCCCCTCACCTGGGGAGAGGCCCTCTGACAGCCTGCACTGAGCAGGGTGGTTCCAGTGCCCTGTGTATGACAGAGGTCATTGGGGACCTCACTTGTTCCCAGTTGAGGCTGGGGGAGCTGGATCTAGGAGGAAGAGAAAGGATGCCTGGGAAAGTCGGTTTGCTTGTCTGTAAAATGGGCACAAGATGCTGTCCTCTGGTGTGTGTGGGGAGATGCAGCATCCAGGTGCAGCTCCCAACTCTGGGTGGATGGCCTCCCAGGTTGGGGTGAGGGTTCTCAAGACCAGGTGAGGTCAAGGTTGGTGTTAAGCCACGTCAGCAAAGGGCTCAGGGTCTCAGGCTGTGCTCTGCAGACGAGGTTGAAGTTGTGGGTAGTGAGTGAGCCCCTTCCTGGCCCCTGATGCCAGGGTCCCTTCATGGAGGGGTTCCCTTTGAAGTCCGCCTCCCTTCTTGCCCCACCCTAGAAGGTAGGGGTGAGCGGGAGACGAGGTTGGCCAAGAGCCCAGTCGTCCTCCTAGATTAAGAAGCAGCATCTATCTTTCCCTCCATAGGTTGAAAGTAAGAAATTCCTGTTTTTCTAAGACGAAAATGGGGAACTGAAGCCCAGAGAAAGCTTGTGTTTTTTGAGGTTTCTCAGCTTTCAAAGCTGTGAAACCCATTCTCTTCCCACGTGCGCAGCCTGGAGTAGGATAAGCGGTTCTGTCCTAGTAGCAAATGAACCCCAGCGGTTCGACATAAAGGCTTATTTCTTGTCATGGTACCTTTCTGTTGGGGGTCACATGAGGCCTCTGCTTTTGATATTGTCTCGTGGGGACCTAGGACCAAGGCGCCACACTCAGGGACATCACCTGCTGCTTCAGCCCAGTAATCTCATGACACACAGGTTGCTTCCGCGTATGGTTCATTGGCCAGAGCTGGTCACCTTGGCCCCACCTGGGGTTGGGATGTGGAGGGGACTTCTCCATGTCCTGTCACCTGACTTCCGCCATCTCTGTCCATGCTGAGCCCAGGACCGGGGCAGCAGGGGCCACTAGCAAAGTAATAGGCACTATGGATTCCTGCCTAGTCTCCCCTCACTCTGGGGTTTTAACCTCAAATGGCTTCAGTAGCTAGGCAGGGAAGGTGACAGAGTGGTGGGACTCAGGGCCACCTGGTGAGAACATGTCCCCTCCAAAGACTTCTAAGTTCAGCTGCCTGTAGGATCGAAACTAGACATGTCTGTGGGCAGGTTCCACAGCAGGTCATGGTTTGCTGCTTGATTCTAGCACCTGAAGAAACAGTCTTTTCAACATAGAATTTTTAGAAATGGATTTTTAATTGTGTAAAAGTTACCATTTTTACATATGCAGTTCATTGGTATTAAGTACACCCATATTGTTGTATAATCATCACTGCCATCCATTTCTAGAATTATATTCATCTTGCAAAACTGGAACTTCAGTCCTGGCTGGTGTGGCTCAGTGGATTGAGTGCCAGCCTGTGAACCAAAGGGTCGTGGTTCTGCTCCCAGTCAGGGCACATGCCTGGGTGGCAGGCCAGGTCCCCTGTTGGGGGTGTGTGAGATGCAGCCCACCTATGTTTCTCTCTTGTTCCCTTCCCTTCTCCTCTCTGTGAAAATAAATACAATCTCTTAACAAAGACAAAAAAGCCCGGTGAGGCCCTGGCTGCGTGGTTCAGTTAGCTGGAGCACCGTCCTGATAGGCCAAGGTTGCGGGTTTGGTCCCCACTCAGGGAACATACACAAGAATCAACCAATGACTGCATCGGTACATGGAACAACAAGTCAGTGTTTCTCTCTCATTCTTAAATCGTGAAAAGAACAGAAAAAAGAAATATGTGGAACTTCATACCCATCAAACAACTCCCCAGTCTCCTCCCTGCCCCTGGCAGCCACCACTGTACTTTGTGTCTGTGAACTTGACTGCCCCAGGGACCTCACATAAGTGGAATTGTACAGCGTTTATCTTTTCGTGTGTGTACGTGTGTGACTGGCTTATTTCACGGAGCATAATGTCCTCAAGGTTTATGTTACGTGTCAGAATGCCCTTTTTAGGGCTGAATTGTTGTGTGGTCTGCCATATTTTGCTCACCCATCCATGCTGGGCACTTGGGTTGCTTCCACCTTCTTGTGATGGTGAATAACGTTGCTATGCGTGTGGTGGACATGTATCTGTCAGAACACCTGCTTTCAGTTCTTTTGGTTAGAGAACCAGAAGTGGAATCACTGGATCACACGGTAATTCTGTGTTGAATTGTTTGAGGAACAACTGTTGTGGAAGTCCTCACTTAAGGTCTTAGGGTTATGCAGCTTTAAGTGAAACAAGTATAATGAAACCAGTTTTACCACAGGCTAATTGATGTGGACAAGAGATAAGTTCCTATGGCATCTCATCAACGTTATGAATGAAACGGCATCCAGGGGCCCGCTGTGCTGTACAGCAGCCACACGTGTCACGTCCCTGACAGCAGTGCCAGAGGGTTCCAGTGTCTCCACATCCTCACCACTCTTACTTTCTGCTGTAAATACCTGCTCGGTGGGTGTGAGTGCGACCTCATTGCTGGGTGGGTTGCCATTCCCCGGATGATGAGTGACGCTGAGCATCTTTTTGTCGTGCTTATTGGCTATTCCTTTGCCTGTGAAGAGATGCCTAAGTGCTGTGCCCCTTTTTGAATAGGGCCTTGGCCCACATGTAATTTTCAGCCAGCCTGTGGGAGTCAGTGGTTCTGGTAGGCGAGAGGATGAATAGAATCTGGAAGCCTTTCTGTGAGACAAAAATGACAAAACTTGCGCTGAGGTTAGTTTTTAAATTCTGCTGATGCAGAACAAGATAAAAGTGTTTCCCATAAAAGTCCAGACTCCCATCATATCGCCAGGGCACAGTGGCTTATCTGGAAGGACAGTTCTGAGAAGTTACTTTCTGGCCTTTCTGCTCTTAGTCAGCCCCATGTGCAGGAAGCCACAGCCCCAGGTCTGTGGAGCACGTTTCATCAAACTTGTGACACCACTGGTTTCAAGACCCTGGCTGGGTACCTCCAGGAAAAGTGCTGCCAACTGACACACTGCTTGAGAGGGGCTGCTAATTTCAGAGATGTGGAAATGTGAAAGCTGCCCTGGCTGGGTGGTTCAGTTGGCTGGATTATCGTCTTGTGCACCAAAATGTTTCAGGTTCGATACCCAGTTGGGGCGCCTATGGGAGGCAACCAATTAGTGTTTCTCGCATCAATATTTCTCTCCTTTCTAAAATCCATATGTCCTCAGGTGAGGATTGAAAAAATAAAACGTGAAAGAATTCACATCTTAGAAGTAACGAGACGCAAAAGGGCTTAATCCTAAGGACTTCGGTCTTTTTGTGTACTGACCTTGGGTTCTGTGCACCCCTCCTTGGGGCCATCTGGAACAGATGGCTGGAGTGGGGACACAGCCACTTCTGCCAGATCTTGGCAGCTGCTCTGCTTGGAAGTGCTGCAGGAAGACAGGCCATGGGCTCTGTCCTGCCCACGCTACCTCTCCGGAGCTGCTTCGTTTGGCTGCTTCCGTTTGGGGACTAGGCCTTTTTAAACCTGAGGCCCCAAGAATGAAGGTCACAGGCAGAGAGGCCCCCAGAGCTTTGTGTGTCCAGCAATAAATACCTCATTCCACCTGCCCTTGACCATCCCAACTATCTGTGAGTTGCTGCCACTGCTCTCAGGTACCTGCCTGTTGGTCCTGATTTTTCTGGGCTCTTCTCTCCCTCTCACTTGGGATTGTGGGATCCGTTCCTGTCCCCTGCCTTCACCCCTGCGGCTCCTACTCACCTCCCTCATCTCTGCTGATGTCTTATCTTTCCAGAGGCTTCCCAGAAATCGAGTGCTGACCCATCACACCCTCCCTCCCTCTGCGTGTCTCCATCTCCGCCCTTCCACTTTATTCAATTGCTAATCGTGAGACTCATGCTTAGTGTCTCCCCCTGCTAGAACTTAAGCTCCATGACAACAGAGATGCTGTGTCATTCTTAAGATTTTTTCCTGTTGTCTCCAAGGTAGTGGCTACACTGTCAGGATTAGGCCTTCTCCATCCTGGATTCCCGCCTGTGTCAGGAAGGTGATGGGTGGGATGCTTGCATTTCTCTGAACTGAAGGAGCCTTGTGGTTGGGCATGCCCCCCAGGACAGCTCACATGTTTCCCTCCTTCAGATGAATAGTGTCCTTTCTCGTTTGAACCCTTCAAGTATGCAGCGTAAATCCCAAAGGCAAAAAGCAAGATTGCTCACTTCCAAAGCTGATGTCTTGTGTTGGTCATTTAGAAATGAGAGCCGAGTCTGGTTCTCTGTTGTCTGTATCATGGCATGTAAATAGGACCTGCACTTGTTCATTCACTCACTCATTTATTCACCACGTATGTAGCAAGCTCCTACTGTGTGCCTGGTGCTGTCCTAGGCTCTCCAGACAGTGGTGAGCCCGACAACAGGGACCTGTCCCCACGGAGCTTCTATGCTGTGCTCGGATATGGCCTGAAACAAGCCAACGTGCACTTCAGGTGGCACCAAGTGCTGGGGAGGAAGCAGAGCAGGGACAGAGCGCCGCTTCCCTCTCGCACACCTCCCCACTGCCAGCTTCACGGGGCACCTGCTGGAGTTTTGTCCCGGTTCTCACTCAGCCTCCCAGCTCCTGGCCTTCGGGCACATCCACGCTGCTCCCTGTCCTGTTATTGGAGAAACTCTGGTTCTCGCCAGTGCAGTAAAGAGTTGGGGATCATCCAGCCTGTTAGTGTGCTTGCAAAGTTTACTAATGACGGGAGAGCACAGCAAGGGTGGCCAAAAGCCGGGGTGGCGAGCTCACCCTAGTGTGACCAGAGGCTGCGGCCTGGAGCCTGAAGGCCAAGGGCTCCAGGAGAGCAGGTGCTTTGTTCTGAGGGCTCATATAGTTGGGTGGGATGAGGGTGCAGAAGTTACGTATTGATTGGCAGGTAAGGGAGGTGCTAGTTTTCCAGGCCTGGGGCCTGGACATCCGAAGGTGTTCATGGGCATCTTCCTTTAGGCACTATGGGCCCTTAGGACCTTGGGATGTAAACAGTTTCGAAGGCTGTCCTGCCCAGAGAGTGGAAAGGACATACAATTCCAAGGACTTCCTCTTCCCGTAATAACAGTGTTTCCTGTGACAATTGGAACACCTGGCACTATTGTCACACCCGGCCCAGGACCGCCAGGTTAGCTGGTGAGGCTTGCCCCTCTCTGCTTCTCATTGTCCCGGAACACCACCAACCCACCCTGACCTCGGCGTCCATGTCCATGTCCACGCCTCAGAGGCCTTCCCTAACCCCACAGACTTGGGGGTCTACCTGGGGAGCTCAGGCCCCTGAGTCTGAGGTCCTGCTTCAATGTGTAAGACATTGAGTCCTGTCTTAACAACGGTGAGACCCTGGGGCAGGAACCGAGCCTCCCTTGTCCTCCGCGCTAGCCTAGTACAGCACGTGGCAGGGGCTAAGTGTTTGATTAACAGATGCTGGGTGAACGATTCAGAGAACCAGCCTCCGGGTCTTGGGACTTGAGGGGCCGTACGGCCCTGGGACCTGACGTGAGTGTCTCCCAGGAGCTGGGCACCAGGAGGCCCTGGCTGCCCAGGCTATAGCTGGCTTTCAGGGCACCATGGGGGTTTGGCTTCATGGGGAGTGATGGGGATTAGCTGGGACACTTCCATCCTGGGAACCTGCACACCTGCGTCAGCTGTGAGCCCCAGTCCGTTGCGTGCGGACAGGAAATGTGTGGAGAGCACCACAGTTCCTCCTCCATCCTCGGGGAGGTGGGCCCCGCGTGGCCCAGAAGAAACCAAAACTGCATTTTCTGGAACTATTTCCCCATGCACCTTTCGAACGCAGCATTCAGATGAGAACTGACAGCATTTTGGTGCAATAGCCGTTCCTGTCCAGGGCCAGCCCCAGTGCTGGGCTCGCCCTGAGCTCACTGGCCCAAGGGGGGCTGCATTGGAAGCCTGGCGCAGCAGAGGAGCTGGCAGGGAGCATGGCTTCCAAGCGTTGGGGTTCAGCCCAGACACCCCCCCCCCAACAGTTTGGCACTGCTTCCTGGCCCCAGTCTTTGGCGTGATGTTTTGCGTCTGCTAGGGGTGACCACCGCTCGTCGTGACCACCGGGAGAGGGAGCAGGAGCCGCGGGGCACCTTCCAGGGCCCCCAGGGAGAGGGCAGTGAGATAAAACGTCATGGTTGTCATCAGCTCCTCCATCCCCTGCCCCACCCTCTCTTGCCTGCCCTCTCTGAATTGGCTTTCTTGCTGATACCTCCCCTAGGGGGAAGGGGGCGCGGTGCAAGGCTCAGTGTCAGGGAAGTTGGGAGGAGGGCTTGCTGCTCCCTGCCAGCACCTTGGCTGGGGTGGAGGCTGTTGCTGAAAGCCCAGGCAGGGGGCAGAGCAGCCTTTCCGGGGCTGTGGTCCCCGGCACCTGGGGAGGTTAAGGCTGTGCAGGAAGTCTTGGGTGGAAACCCCAGCCTCACCGTACCAGCTGCGGCTGGTGGGAGTGGCCTGAGGTTGGGTCTCAGTGACTGGGTGCCTGATGGTGGCTTAGGTGGCCTTTGGGGACATCCCCGTGTCATGGCACCAGGCTGAGCCCTGACCACATACAATATTCTCAGGTCTGCTTTGTCTGGCTGAGGCGGCTGGGCTTTTCTCTCTGTCCCCAGAAGCCCCCAGCACAGCCTCTGGAACTCAACAGAGACCCCTTTGCCTCCCCCCAACCCCATAGGACACCAGGGGCCCAAGCACTGTAGGACACCAGGGGCCCAAGCACTGTAGGCCCCAGTTCTGCTGCAGAGAGACTATTCCAGGCCAGCTAGGGCTGGAGGCTGAGTGGGTCTCAGCCGGGAGAGAAGGACAGAGGGAGGTGTGAGAATTTGCCAGATCTGAGCTCTGATGGGGAGTCCTTCCTGCCCCCAGGGTGGGGGTGGGGGTCAGAAACCTCCAGAGGGAGACCCAGCTGCCCCTCCTTCCCACTCTCAAGTCTGACAAGCTTCCCCTGCCTTTTCTTGGCAGAGTCTGGTGGGAAAGGGAGAAGCAACATGAAGGAAAACCCTCCTGGGTCTGTCGGGTCAGGCCAGCAGTGTGGGCAGAGCACTGGACCTGGAGCCGCTGGCCTGGGGTTGAGGGCGAGTCAGTGGGCCTCTCTGAACCTCGGTTTCCTCATCTGTAAAATGGAGACTATCATGCTGTTTACTTCAGAAGGGTGTTTTGACGGTTAAAATGAACTCACCAGGTAATGAAATGCTCACTGCAATAGCTGGCACTTAGCAAGTGCTTAATAGATGTGAGATATTTATTATTTGACAACAGTGTGAGGTGGGGAGTGCGCTCACCTGGCCTGAAGCATGAGGAATGAGAGAGGATGGGAGGAACGTTCTAGGCAGTCTCACCAGTAAATGATTGATGATGCCCCTGCCTGTGTCCTTGCTGGAGTGGACCCCATAGGCCTGGGGGAGTTGGGTGGGCTGTGGGAGAGAAGAGCCCTGCTGGACTGGGAGGTTCAGAGGCCTGGAAACCACCCGGGCCCTGCCAGGAATCCTTGGGTTTGAACTCGGGGGGCGGGGGGGTGACAGCGTGTGCCACGGCTTGGGAAGGTAGCTGGCAGGGCTGCGGGGCTCACACAGGCCCCCTTTTCCCCTTCTTACTGAAGAAGCCTTCAGGTACTAACACCCAAACCTTTCCTCAGCCTCCCTGCTTGGCCACACGTGCTCCCTGTCCCCCGCAGTCCCCTCTGCCACAGGCCACTGTGTGGGCCTTCATCTTCCTGTGTCTCTTGTCCCGTGCGCTCAGCCCACTTCTTGCAGGGCAGGGCCTTCTGGGCGCAGGTGAAGCCCCTGTCGGTGGGAAGTGCTGTCAAAGGACTCGGCGGCCTCCAGCATTGGGAGGAGCCAGCTGCATCCCTGTGCTTATACGGTCAGGACAAGGTGGCCCTAAAATGCCTCTGTCCTCTCAGAATCTGGAATTGCAACCTTACTTGGGATAAGGGTCTCTCCCTGCGAGCCTCAGGGGGAACCCAGCCAACACCCTGGTTCAGGCTTATAGTTTCTAGAACTGTGAGGTAATGCACAATGGCAAGATTGTGTTGGAAAATTGCCAAATGCACGGTAAAACCACAACCCAGGTGACCCCAGAGTGGAACAGTATTGAGATAAGGGCTTTAAAAAGAAGGGTAAGTTGAGGTTTATGATCCATCGTGACTGGTGCCTTTATAAAAAGGGGAACTGTGGGCTGAGGTGCGTGTGTGCAGTGGGAAGACCGCGTGAAGGTGCAGTGAGCTGGACCACGGCCCCTGGCAGCCAGGAGACGGGCCTCACTAACCACCACCTGCCGACACCTTGACCTCGGACTCCCAGCCTTCAGGCCTGTTACAAGGTAACTTTCTGTTCAAGCTACTCAGTTTGCAGAACTTGTTCTTTCATGGAGGCCTGAGCAGATTGATAAACCCTTCAGGCCAGGAAATTCCTTGTCGGGGTTAAGGAGGTAAAGGGAACCTGTACAGTCCCTTGCCTCTCCCATAACTGAACCCCAAAGTGGTCCTGGCCTGGGCCCTGTATTTGTTTTTTTAAGATTTTATTTATTATTTTTAGAGAGAGGGGAAGGGAGAGAGGCAGAGAGGGAGAGAAACAGAGAAACATCCATGTATTGTTGCCTTTCACCTGCCTGCAGCTACAGACCAGGCTGGAGACCTGACTTGCAACCTGGTTATGTGCCTTGGCTGGGAATCGAACTAGCGACCTTTGGGTTCACAGGCCAGCTCCTTATCCACTGTGCTACCAGCCAGGGCTGGACCCTGTTTTTTTCCTTACAGTAAATGTGGGTTGTCTTGCCATCCAAACCAGCCTCATGTGGAGGACGCATAGAGGAGACAGCTCCGGGCAGACGGGTGGGGTGGGCAGCAGACAAGCCTGGGGCAGTGCCCCACCTACACTTTTCTCTGCCCAGCCCTCTCCACCAAGCTGGGACTCAGCCCAGCTGCTCTTGGTGCCTGGGCATTCCAGCATTTGATGCATCTTGGGATTTGTACTGCTAGGGATTAGTTTTTCTCCAGAATAGACGTCATGTATCATGATAATAAGCAGGAAGATTTATGTGGCACTTGTTCTTTGCCAGGCGCTATTCTAAGAGCTCTACCTCTCAACTCTCTTGAGTCCTCACCCTCTGAGGGAAGGTTATGATCTCCATTTTACAGTTGGAAAAGTAGAGGCACAGAGAGGTTAAGTGGCTTGCCTAAGGCCACACAGCTGGTATGTGGCCAGGCCAGAATTGGATCTCAGACCCCTGTGAACCCCAGAGTCCATGCCCCCTGTGCCCTCAGTGGCAAAAGTCCTGGTATTCCTTTCCTCCTGGGGCTGGCTTTGGATTGGACTCTTGGTTTCCTGGGGAGGCAGGTCAGCGTGCAGCAGTGCAAAGCCTGAGCCTGTCTGTGGTCCCTGTGCCCGGAATGCTGGCGATCACTTCCGCGCCCTGAGCTTTCCCTTCCCCTGATGATGGCACTGCCCAGGTCGCTGTGAAACCGGGCAGATCCTTTATGCTGTCCAGCCACACTGGCCTCACACACATGCACACCTTTACACACACAGCCATGAGCACACACACACCCTCCTACACTTGCACATACACAATCTTTAGCACGTACACCCCTGTGTACACCCACCCCCATGTGTACACAGTGGTCGCGTGGGCAGGTGCTCACTCCCACTCACACCCCTGCAGACTGTGGGCCCACAGCCTCCTGCTCAGCCGCACATGTGTGTGCGGCATGCACACATACACGCACACGTGCTGCAGGAGACCATGTCATTGTCACTGTGGCCCCTGCACTGAGTCATTTACTAACCCACAGGGCTATGTTTCTTTCATGGAAGCTGATATTTGGCTTTTCTTCTACCGAGATCTTCTCACTGAATTTCTCTGTCTCACTTTTCATTCTGACTGGGAAGGATTTTTTTTTCAGTCTCTCTCTGTCTCTTGCAGTTTTGACAGCCCAGCAGCTGTAGCCCAAACCCCACACCTCCTGGGGCCCCTCCTGCCTCTGTGAGGTGTCCACTCAGCAGGGACCGGTCCAGGAGTGACCTTCCAGTCAGACCTGCCGCCGCCCAACCCTTTGCAAAATGGGAGGCAGAGAGGAAGGATGTGTGGAGGGAGGGGGCTGGTGTTGCAGACAGACCCCAGGGCTGGGGGAGTGTGTCATTCACCTCCTCAGCTGTGATTTCCTGCGATCCATTCAGGAAGTGTTTGGGAAAAGAGAATGCTGATGTCACAGCAGAGAGCCTTGATGCGCTGCCTCTCCCCTCACTGTCTGCTTGGGGTCTGCAAGCTGGCCTTCCACCCCGTTCCCCCCAGCCCACCCTTGCCTTTGCGGGCAGAGCAGCTCTGGGCTAGGCAGTCCCTGAGAGGAAGCGGCCTCTTCCCGCTTTGAGACTCCCAGGACTTCCCTCTTCCTTTCAGTCGCTTGGAGTTGGGGGAAGAGGCACAGGGAAGTGTGTTCGTTTCTGGAATAGCAGGAAACTGTGCTCTCCCCTTTTTCTGATGTGACACCAGACAACTCACCTCTCAACTCCATTTCCTATCTATCCATTGGCCGTTGTAATGCCTACCTCACTGCATAGGAGGAGGGTATGTGGGCCCATGCAGATAAGGCTGTTAGAGACTGAGTTGTGTCCCACCAAATCCAAATGTTGAAACCCCAAACCCCAATGTGACTCCATCAGGAGGCTGGCCTTTTAAAAGGTAATGAAGTGAGGTCAAAGGGGTGGGGATCTAATCCAATGGGACTGCGTCCTTAAAAGAAGAGGGAAGGCCACCAGGGATGTGCAGGCACAGGGAAAAGGCTGGGTGTACGCCAAGGGGAGAAGAAGCTAAGGCTGTCGGCACCTTGATCTTGGACTTCAGCCTCCAGACCTGTGAGACATCAGTTTCTGTTGCTGGAGCCACCCAGCCTGTGCTGCTTTGTTACAGCAGCGATAGCAAACGAATCCAGGGGCTGGTACTGCCAGCACCGCACGCACGTAGAAACTGCCAGTCGGTGTTAGCACTGGGAGAGAATTCTCCCTGGAGCTTCTGCCTTCTTACGTCAGCTCTTGTCCTGAATAGGGATCGTGTCTCCTTGTGGGTCAGGGAACAGATTTATTGACCTTCCAGGATGGTAGGGTCTTCCTCTCCCCCTCCCGCCAGCCCTCAGAGATGTGCTTCCAGTCCAGGGTCATCAAGTTAATGTCTTCTCAGGGCAAAACTTGAGCAGGTGGCCTAATTGGGACTGGGGTGGACCCTACCCGGTGATGCAGCTCACTTGAGTCTAGAGAAGTGTGGCAAGCCAAGCTAGTTGCTTTCCCATTATTCTTATTATGATTAATTCACCATGGCTCTGCTCATTAAATCAAATATTTATTGTATGCAGGCCCCAGGGCAAAAAGGTCCCACCTGTTCATGTGGCCGGCCCCTGCGTAGGTGGTCACGTATTTAGAAGAGACCCTGATCCCCATCTCTGCAGTAGTCGGGCAATGAGTATTCGAAGCTTCCTGTGTGCACAGTGGCAGGCTAAGTTGACTAAGTTTCCGCCTTTAGTCTTTGCTCACCTGCGCGCAGTGTGCACCACGGAGCCCCAGGGAGGTTTTGACCAGTTGCTCCCCTGCGACCTGTGGTGGGATTCGAACCCAGCTTGGCCTGACTTTCCAAATGCAGTGGTTTAAACAAGCCTGGATACCTCCATTTGCATTTTAGGCGGAGGCTTTTCTTTTTCTTTCTAACTTGACACCCCCGCCTCAAAGGCTTTCGTGAGCTGCTTCTGCCCCCCCCCCCCCGAGTTGGGGGGAGGTGATGAGGGCCCAGCTGATTCGAGGAAAAGCAGCTCTGCCCCCTGAGATTTGGCAGGGGAGCTCTCTCACCTCCACAGCAGAGGGGCCCTGGGGGCTGAGGTTGGCCTGACCTGGTCATTCTGAAATCAGGGGCCCCTCCCGGGAAGGATGCAGACCACAGAGTGCTAGAAGGGCCGGCTCAAAATGGGGGCTTGAGATGACTCATCTGTGGCTATTTATTACCCATCTACCTTTCTCGGTCTGATTGGGCTGCCCCAGGGCCAAGCCTCCTTTCTTCTGGGTGCTGAGTAAGCAGCCAGAACCATCCTGCTCACTTCTGGCCTCATCTGGTGCTCTCCCTCCTCGCCCTCAGCAACACCCAGGCCTCTTGGGGCTTTTGGAAGTTCCCCTCCAAATGTCCTCATCCAGACCTTCCCAGCAGCCAGTTGGCCCTTCTTCCCAGCCTGTGCTTCTTTCAGGCCTCAGCTCATCTGCCACCTCCTCAGGGGTGCCCTCCCTGACCACCACTCCCAACCCATCACCACCTAGTTAGCTGGCCCTTGCCATGTGCTTCTGTGGCATCTGCCCTCCATCCTAACAGCCACCAGTGGTTAGTTAACGAATTGCCCCCATTCTCCCAATCTCAGTTGAAGGCAACTCCATCCTTCCGGTTTCCCAGGCCAGACCCCTTAAGCTCTTCTCCATGCCTCTGTCAGCAAATCCTGTTTTTTGTGTCTTTCAGGCTCACCCAGATCCGGTCCCTCCCCAACCCAGCTCCCAAGTAGTCCCCGTTTTATTTAACTTTGCATCCTTCTACCCAGCACTCCCTCTGCTTTCTCTTCCCTGTGCATCTCTGTCGTGCCTCTTCCCTTCTAACGCTTGTACTTTACCCATCAATTTTATTTGTTGTCTGTCTTCCCGTCACTAGAATGGAAACTCTTCAAAGGCAGGGAGTTTTGAGTCTTAACGCTCACTGATGTATTCCCAGCACCTCGTCTGGGGCCTGTACCCACACGCCTGTAATGTTTGTTGCATGAATGAATGAATGACTAACGTTCTGCCACTCACCCATTGAATCAGTGCTGAAATTCCTTTTATGCAAACATGCTTGTTCCTGCAGGCGTGTTTGATGCTGTAGCATTGGTGGGTCCCGTGGGAGGCAGGCCTGCAGAGTTCCAGGCATTGTGGTCACCCAGCTATCCTGGACGCACCCCAAAACCCTTCCTGGCCTCTGGAGCACAGCAAGGAAGGGACCCCGGGGGCTGGGGACCCAAGGGCAGCCACCTGTCCTTGCAGGGGCTAATGGCTTCTCTACGAGGCTGGGAGGCCATCACTCAGGTCCCTGGTGCAAGGCCCCTCCAGGCTGGGACAGTGGTCGCTCTAACTGCTACCAAGCACGAGGGAGCGTGGGGCACCTTCAAGTGGCCGGACTTAAGGCTGCAAGCAAATTCACAGATGCACTGCTTCCTTTGGGACATTGAAGCCAACTAGTGGTATTTGAAATGCACATGTCAGCCCATGACACAGAGACCCCCAAGAGGGGGGTGCGGGGCCAATGACACACCTGTTTCTTGCCTGTGCCAAGACGTTCGTTTTCTCAGTATCTCACTGAGGAGGTAGCAGGGCCGTCTCTGGGTGTTGGGTGGATAAGCTGTCCTGGGGTTTGCCGGCAGGTGCCAAGGCTGGGAGGTGTGTGCGCACTGCCCTGGGAGCGCATGTGCGTGCATTTGCGTGTGCAGCGTTTAAATAGGCCCACTGCTCCCCGCCCCTGACCTTCCATCACCTTTGCAGTCACAGCAAGCCAGCAGACCCTCCAACTCCCTGCCTGCCTGCCTGCCTCCCTTGCCAGGACCTGAACCTCTGGGGCCAAGCCTTTGTGCCCTGGGGAAGGCAGATGATCCACAGCCCCAGAATAAGCTGATAGAGCCCGAGGTGGCAGCAAAGGATCTGGGCGGCATCTGAAGCTGGGGACTGGAAATGTCCCTGCACTAACTGGCTGCAGTCTCTGGCCTCAGGGCCAGTGTAAACAGGTGGGGGAGGGGTGATTGGGTGGAGGAGCAACTAATAGTGTTAGTCTCTAGATTCCTCTAAACTCTCACGATCTGGGCCACCGTCTTACCTAAACCAGAAACTAATTAAAAATGAGTGGCGGGGGGTTGTGGGTGCTAACTGTTGGGTTTTTCTCAGCTCAGACATGGTCCCAGCCTTAGGGTGGTAGCCATGAGTCTCCCAGAGCTAGCTGTGGTCTGAGTTGGGGCTATGCCTTGGTCTCCCCACATCTTGAGGGTGTCACACATGGTGAGCCCCAGGCCTCACCAGACCTAACACCTCTTGGCTCCTATTTGGAGAGAGAAAAGGTCCTGGGGATGGGGGTGACCCTCCCCCAGCGGCGCCGATGGGCTGAGGGGGGAAACCCCAGAGGGATCTTCTGAATGAACACAGCTGGATGGGCAGCTCCTGCTGGGAACAGGAACTGGGGTGCCCCCCACCCCACCCCAAGCAAGGACAGCAGGTATGATGGCGGAGACACGCGTGCTACGGCTCGGTTCCGGGTTTCACTTTCAGCGCATTGTCTCCAGGCTGTGCACTTGGAGGAGCCCCAGAAGGTAGGGCTGGTGGCTGCCCTGGCCTTGCTCGTTCAGTCATCCCCCAAATATGCATTAAGCCAAGCCCCGTTCACATCTGCAGACAGAACAGACAGTCCCTGCCGCGCGTTCCCATCCTAGGAGGAAGGTCGTCAGGGTACCGGCAAACAGTGTCAGCTGGTGGTTGGATGTGCCCCTGGCAGGGAATAAACGGGGAGGTGACATAGGAGCAGCATTGGCTGGGGTCGTCAGGGGAGGCCTCTTTGAAGAGGTTTCATCCGAGCTGACACCTGAAGGATAAGAAGAGGCAGTATTTAAAAATTTTATGTTTTACAGCTTTATTAAGGTGTGATTAATACACAATGACCTTTAGCTAGTTAGAGTGTACAACTCGATACTTTTTGGTACAGGTACACAGCCATCACCACTAGGACAGTGAACATGTCTATCACCCCCAAAGTTTCCTTGGAGGGGGTACACTTTAAAGAGCTGGGGGAATAGGGGTTCAGACAGAGGGATGGGCAAGTGTAGAGATGTTGGGGCAGGGGCAGGGAGCGAGCCAGTGGGGACTGTGACAGGATAAGGGCCAGGGCAGGGAGCGGGCCAGTGGGGACTGTGACGGGGGATAAGGGACGGGGCAGGAGCCCCAGCTGGGGGCCTTTTTGCCTGAGATGAGAAGCACAGGGCTGAAGCCAAGCATTTGCCCACACCCTGCCAACTGGGGTGTGAGCGGCCTTGTGACACTTGTCTTAGTCAGAACCTGGAGGCCTGCTCTCCACCCAGGTTCTTCTGAGAAACCAGCATGTGGGGCAGTGACTCCCCGCTAGTGATTTAGTAGACTGGTTCCCCCCAGAAATGATTACATTTTCCCAGGGGCCTTGAATACCTCCCCCCGAAGGAGTGAGCAGTGGCTGAGGGGCAGGCGGTGGAAGGAGCCTTCCTCCCCTGCTGCTCGGGCTCCACGTTCTTGGCCGTCGGGAAGGCAAGGCTGGCTTCTTGACTGTTCTGCCCACCACGTGAGGGCAGGTGCTGTGGTCCCTCAAGTCCTCCAGCGCTGGATGCTGGGAGGCCTTTGACCAGCCTGCCAGACACAGGGCCACATGGGGGAGAAGGAGGCCACCGGGAAAGCAAAGTCAGTCCCTGGAGGGCGGATCCTTTACAGCTGACAACTGTGAGAGCCAGAGCAGGTTCCCGGAGACGGGGAAGGTGGGGGCTGCCCCTTGGTCGTGGGGGCACGAGTTCCAGCCCTGAAGTGGGTAGAGGCTCGTTTTAGAGTCACAAACGTGGGTTTGAATTATGGCTAAGACTTACTAACTGGGTGGTTTGGGCAGGTTGCTTCTCTGAACATCTGTTTTCCCAAGGATTTTTTTTTTTAAAGTCACTTTGAAGGACTATTGTGCAAGGTACCTTGTAAGCACCTTTGGTTTATTCATTCTGCATTATTTTCTGGGGCTCCTACCTGGTGTCAGGCACAGAACAGGACTGGGCAAAATCGCTGCCCGAGAAGCCAGCAGACCTGGGCCTCAGTTTTTCTGTCTGTAGGATGGGGACTGTGTTCATGGTGGCAGCGGCAGGGCAACATTGGTCGGCTGCCTCCTGTACGCCCCAGCCAGGGGTTTGAGTCAGCGCCTAAGCTTCTGCCCTGAATGGGAATCAAACCTGAGACCTTTTGGTGTGGGGGATGGTGCTCCAACCAACTGAACCCCACCGGCCAGGGCGTATAGCATTTACTTAATGGCAATAATAGCAGATGCCTTTGAGTGCTTACTTGATGCTAAGAGTTTTCAGGCATCGGGTTCTTAAATTCAGGGACACACCATGAAGAAGATCCTTCTTTTGTGCCCATTCTGCAGGTGAGAAACTGAGGCATGAAACAGTGACTCCACCAGGCCAGGGGTCCCTGGAGCCAGTGGTACTCAAGACCCTTCCCGTCACCCCTGCCGCAGCCATGTGCCACGCATGCCCCCTCCACGCATTTGCCCACACTGGTCCTCTCCTGCGAACATACCTCAGCCTCCCATTTATCTTCAGAACTGGCCCCAAAGCCACCTCCTCTCTGCTGCCTTCCTGGCATTGTTCCCTCCCCTCCCCCGCCACCTTCCCGGTCAGAAAGGCGGTTTCCGTCATTTTCTGTACCTCGGATCTCACTGGGTCAGGACTGTGATGACTGGCTCTGCCCCAGGAAGCGGCACCTATGGGCACCTGGAGAAGCAGGAGGCCTGGGAGCCTGAGGCAGTGCCTGCCATGTGGCAGGGAGACAGGGCCCCTGGGCTGGATCATGGGGAGGTGGCCGCTGCTGTGGAAAGTGCAGGAGCCTAGAAAAGTGGCAGCTCGTGGGACTCTAAAGAGAAGGCTCTGGATGGAGGCGACACGGGTTTCAGTGCCTTCTGCAGGTTTCAGGCATCCTTGAACCCCCAGCACTTGCGAAAGTGCTTTGAAGAGCCAGGAGGGGAAATCCCGAGGGCTCCTGAGGCTCAGCAGTGGGATGGCATTGGTCACAGGCCCACCTGGGCAAGCCGAGGGAGTGGCAGGTGAGCAGGGCCTCTGTCACGGGGAGGGGTGGCAGGTGCAGGAGAAAGCTCGCTGAAGGGAACTGGGAACCTGGGTTACCAAAGGGATGCTGAGCAAGATGCCAGGTTCTGACTTGGTTCAGGAAACTCAGGGACTTCCCCAACAGCTGGGAACCCCAGTCCTAAATGGCCCCAAAATACCCTGCATAGATAAAGGGATTATTTCTGCCACAGGCAGCAGCGGACAGGTAGGAGGCTGAAACCCAGCGGGGGAAAGCCTGCTTCCTTCTGCTCTGATTGGCCCAGGTACTTTGCAGAGTACCTCTCCCAAAGGCCCCGCTGAAAATAGGACTCTTCCTCAAGGGGGCTCCTCTAATTCAAGACCCCAGAATGCTCCCCTCCTTGAGGCCCAGGATACTAGCTGGACCTGGTCACTCATCCCGGGTCCCTAGGACGGGGGTGAGAAGTGGACACTGAGGGCTGGCATTAGGAGCTTACTCCTCAGAGTTGGGAAGGAACAGACATGAGGGATCCTGGCTGCCTCGGTGAATCCTAGCAACGCATCCCCACAAACACAGTCTCCAGCCCTGGGCCAGACATTGAATCCCGGCAGCAAGATTTCAAGTCAGTAGTGCTATCTGGACTTCATAGATAAATAAACTGAGGCTCAGAATAGTTAAGTACTTGACTTTCGAGCCTCAACTGCCTTTTGTCTCCTGTCCAGGCCTCTGTCACCCTTGCTTTTCCCAGGAGAAGGAGCACTGATGTAGGTGTCCTGGTCTGGCCACGTGACTGTGGGCAAGTTACTTCTCTGAGTGTAAGAGTTATCTAACAGCTTAAAGCAACAAGAGACATTATGTCTCCTGGATCCGTGGGTCAGCAATTCAGGGAAGACTGGACAGAGTGATTCTGGCTTGGGGTCTCTTATGAGGTTGTGATCAAGGTGTCAGCTGGGGCTGCTCCTGTCACCTGTAGGCTCAACTAGGGCTGAGGACCTGCCTCCAAACTGAGCCCCTCAGCAGCTGTGGGCAGGAGGCTGCTTGAGGGTCCTCCCAATAGGCAGCAGGTTTCCTCCAGAGCAAGTGATCCCCAGAGAGCAGGATGGAAGCCACATCATCTTTTGTGACCTAGCCTCAGAACTCACGCTTTGTCATGTCCACGATGTTGGTTACACAGCTGGCTCTTCCCAGCATGGGCGGGGACTGCACAGGAGCCTGAATATGAGGAGATAGGTGAGGGGCATATTTCCCTGCCTGCCAGATGCTCAGGGTTGCTATGGGCCCTGAATGAAACCGCAGATGGCCCTGGCCTGGTGGTTCCGTTGGTTGAGGTGTCATCCTGTACATCAGAAGGTTGGAATTCAGTTCCAGTCAGGGCACATACCTAGGTTTCAGGTTTAATTCCCTGGGTGGAGCAGAGGGAGTCAACCCATCACTGTTTCTCTCTGACTCTCCCATCTCTGTTGTGCTTTTTCTCTCTCTCTACCCCTTTCTCTCTCTCTAAAAGCAATGAAAAACAATGGAAAAAAAAGTCCTTGGTGAGGGTAAACAAAGTGCTATAAATTTCCCAGGTGATGAGAACCCTATCCCCTGGCCTCCCTGCCCCCACTACACCTCTACAAGGGTTCTGTGCGGAAGAAGCTTGGCTGATGGTCCCTTTAGAAGCCTATGGCAGGGAAGGACAGAAAGGAGAGACAGGTGTCCATTGTTATAATGATCGTTTTTAACGGGTGTGTAGGATTCCATTAACCAGATATACCACAATTTACTTAACCGTTCCCTGTTGTTGTAATTCTTGAGGTATTTTCCGAAACATATAAATAATGCTTTAGGAAACATTACTGTGTTTATAGTTTTCTTTTTCCAGTGGAGCTACTCCCTTAGTTTTTCTTTACTAGGGTGAATTACTGAACCACGAGTCATAAACACTTTCTGAGGGGTGGTTGGGGGACTTTGCTAAGAATTGCTTTCTGAAAAGGGTTGTTAGCATTTACCAGCAAAATGTGAATGCACATTCCATTTTGGGTGGGATTTTACCAAAGTTGTTTTCGTAAAGAAAAGAAACCACTATGATTTAATGTCTTTGTGGGATCACTGGTTGTTTAAATTTGCATCTCTTCAATTGCTAGAAAGATGAGACTTCTAAAATGTGTAATTAATGTTCATTTGTATTTCCCCACATGTCTTCCATTCTGATGTAGGTTGTGTGTGTGCAAAATGGTTCAATGGGTGAACCAGCCACACTTATTCAGGGCCCCAGCAATTCTATAGTAGAAAGCTGTGGACTGGGAAGGAGACTCCTGCATCGCTCTGTGAACACCAGGCGGGGTCACTTCCATCATCGCACCCTTCATTGTTTAACATAGTCCCAGCTTCCCCGGGCAGGTGTGGCGCAGTGGGCTGGGCATCGTTCCACAAGGCAAAAGGTCGCTGGTTCAATTCCCGGTTCAGGTACAAGCCTGAGCTGCGGTCCTGGGCCCCGTGTGGGGCGTGTACAAGAGGCAACAGATTGATGCTTCTCTCTCACACCAGTGTTTCTCTCCTTCTCTTTCTCCCTCCCTTCCCCTCTCTCTAAATTAGAAAGACAAAACACACAGTCTCAGTTCAACATCTCAGGCCTGGTGTATCCATGAGACAACCCAGGAGTGGGTCTCCTGGGAGGGCACCCAAAGAGGGCAGTTTCTCCAAATGGAATTCAGGAGCCCAGGGATGGGTGGGAAAGGGGTGATCGGTTGTGGAGATTTCTCGGGGAGGGTCCTGGTGAGAAACAATGGCTAGGGGGTCAGGATTGACAAGAGGGGAGCCTGGCAGGACTCCTCGCAGGACAGACCTCGGGTGCAGAATCCTGAGGGTCCCTGAGCCATTCTGCACACAGGCCAAACCATCAGAGCCCCTAGGACGGGCTGGCGGCCTGTTTCCGAGCCTCAGTTTCCACACATCTGACAAAAATAAACACAAGCCGAGCCAACGAACCCGTGACCTGCATCCTGTGGGATGTGCAGTGACACCGTGTGGGATGCAGAATGAAAGGAAGAGACGACCGACGGGACAGAGAGGCACCAGGAGGGGACATCTTCCGGCCGCAGACAAGAGCTTAGTTCCAGCGGGGCTCCCTCCATGCGTCTCTGTCCGCGGAGAGTACTAGGCTCCTCCTCTCAGGGGGCAGGGAAACACCTGTGAGTTGATAACCAGATGTTCTTTTCCTCTCTCTCCATCCCTCCAATAGTCAGTCCACCTACATGTTCAAGCATCTGCCCATCCCCCCATTTGCCAACCCCTCACTTGCGCACCCACCCCGACCACCTACCTGTCCATCCATCCACCTACCCCCACCCCTCCATGCATCCGTCCACCCACACATTCACTCACCCCCCCATCCATAACCCACCCACCCATCCTACCCCTTACCCACCCATCCTCCTGTCTACCCATCCTTCTACCATCCATCTACGGATTCATCTCACAATAAAAGTACGTGAATGGGGGTGGCTTTCTCGGCAGTCTTCCTGCTCCAGTGTCTCTTCCAGACCGTCTCCAGGGCAGGGCAGAGGTCTGAGCTGGTCAGAGTGTCAGGAGCAGGGGCTCTGCTCAGGCTTTTCCTGGGAGCAGGGATGAGGTGGGACCAGCGGGAGATTCCCGATCTCTGGGAGTCCCTCTCTCCAGGGGTGGGAGCTGCCCTTCCTATCCCTCTTTAGCCTTGAACTAGGGGCACCCCAACCCCTCCTGTCAAATCCAGGGGGAGCCACTCAAACAGCAAAAGGGGTGTGTGGCTTGTTCTGAGTCATCTCTGTATGTGTCTGTCCGCTCTTTTTTTTCTTTAGCTGCCCAATCTTTGAAGCAGTTCTGGGTTAACCACTGCACCTCCCGGAGACGGAGGAAGGGAAGGAAGAGTTAAAGCTGAGTTCAGCGGTGAAGCGTGTGGCCGGTGCCCTGGCTGTCTAGCGGAGCTGAGCCTCGTGCCCAGCCCTCCAGCGGCTGCCGCGGGATGTGCGCCCTCCGTGCTGTCCTGGGATTGCTGCTCCTGGGGGTGCTGCGAGCTTTCCCTCAGGTAAGGGGGTGTCGGGAGTCTGGGGAGGCCTGCAGTTCAGACCCCTCTCCTTCCCACCACTGCCCTGAGCCCCTGGGAGGGCGGGGCACGTGGGATGCAGGAGAGGACAGGGAGGAGGGAGGCCCCCGCCTCCTTCCCCGCTCAGCCGGAATAAGGGGGTGCAGGTGACAAGTGGGGGGACCAGAGATGCAGTGGGAGGGTGGGAGGGTGGCTGACAGGCTCGTGGGGCACCCTATCCCCTCCCTGGCAGAAACGGGGACTATTCATCTATTTACTCTTCACTGAGCTGAGGGGAGGTGGGGTCTTTGTGAATGGGGGTCCCAGGCAGATCAGGTGAGGCCCCCGGGGGGTCCTGGGCAGGCCAGGTGGGGCCTTCCCTTGGCCAGAAGAGGTTGGGGTTGGGGCTCTCCCTGCTACTTCTCCCTGGACCCTAAGCTGGCCACTGGCTGGAGAAGGTCTAGGGAGGGTGGGAGGGAAGGAGGGAGGCAGGGAGGGAGGATTGGGTGATAGTCTTTTGAATCCTAGAGTGGAGAGTGGTTGGAGCAGCTCAGGGAGAGTGTTGGTGGGAAAACAGGGACAAGTGAGCATACCCCCCGTCCCTCTTCAATGGGACGATGTGAGACACCCCCTCCCAATAGAGGGCAGAGGGGGTCACTGACAGTGTAATAGGACAGAGACTCTGGCTAGAGAACCCCCCTCTCCCTCCCCCTAGCCCTCCAAGCCTTCTGCTGATGACCTGGGGGAGGGGAAGAGTTGGGGGTGCCAAGTCTTGTCTTGGGGGAATGAAGGGAGGAGGGACTGTGAGAGGAGCCTTTGCTAGCATTTGGTGGCCAGAGCTCATGTGCTTCGTCTCTATAGAGCGAAACCCCTCTTAAAGGGAAAAAAACGATGGCTTTCCTTACACGGAGAATCTATAAATATACCCTCAAAGCAACTGAGAGTTTCAAGAAGTTGGAACTCTACAGGTAAAGCTAACTCTTAGGGCATTGCCTCCTCCCCATTCGTCCTAAGGCGTAACTGCCACTTTTGCTTTGGTTTTATGGACATCAACAGGGTGTTCCATACACAACTCCACACGGAACATGGAACATATCCTTAGTCCTCCATCTGGCTTTACAGTGTCCGCAGGACGTCCTGGGATGCTTTCCACTCGGATACTTACAGGGTCCCTGCTTGTCTTTGCAAATGCAAATGTCCTGTCCTTGCGTGTGTGGGTGCATGTGTGTGTGTGTGTGTGTGGGGGGGGGGGGAAGAGAGGGGAAAGGGGTCTGTAGTTCATTTACATTTTTGCTGGGTGGGGATAAGTTTCCTACCTTTGTTTTCTGTCTGTTTGCTGATGTGTGGATGCTGGGGGTGGAGGTGGGGGTCACGGCTGTGCCTCTTTCTCAGAGAAGCAGCGAGGAGAGAACATGGAGGCGCTGGGTGAAGACCTGGGCGAGTTCAGAGGTGCGCAGGATCGCCCTCCAGGGTGGCTGGGCAGCTCACCCTCCCACAGCAGGCAGCCGTGAGAGTAGAAACTTCCCCACATCCTAACCGACTTCTGATCTTATCAGAGTTTTACTTTTGTCAATGTGATCGTGGAAAGGGCTGGATCCTTGTTGCCTTAATTTGCATTTCCCGCCTACCAGGGAGGCCGAGTGTCCCTCTCTGGGGCTCAGACACGAGGTCACTTCTCACCAGGAACAGGTGCCCACTGGGAGGGGCCGCACGCCCAGCCAGGCGTTCTGTCCCTCTGTCCCGCCCTTCACACCGACCCCCACTTCTGGGGCCCCAGGGAAGATTTGGCAAGTTCATTAGAAAAAGATAAATCAAGGCTTGACTTTTAAATCTATTTTTCATCACTGTCTAATTTTATAAGACAGCATCATTTTTTTTTTTTTCTTTTTCAGCTACACCCTGGGGTATGAATACTTTCTTGTTCTGTGTCACCTTCTGAGAAAGAGATCTAGCCTCAATGCCTCATACCCGTCTCCCTGACATTGGTTTTTGTAATGGGACTCAGAATTTCTCTGGTACAAAGCCCGGGCTGGCCTCCACCTTCCTCAGGCCTGCTGGCCTGGAGGAAGAGGCAAGAGAGGGAGGCCCAAGGTCTTCCACTGAGCTCTGCCCACCTAGAAGTCCCCCCAATCATTTTCTGGGCCAGCTGAGGCTACAGGCAAGCCTTCCTTCCACTGCCATGTCCCCACTTCCAGCTCCCTTCTCCCCCAGCCAGAGACAGACCCCTGCACCCAGAGACGCGGGCACTCCTGCTGGGGCGGGTTCTCACCCAAACATCTCTGCTGGGTGATACATAACTGGGTGTCATTCCACCCACCAGGGTGTCCAGATTTGAGCTAGTGACCCCATTGGGGGCTGTGCTCCTGGCGGAATTTTTCTGGGGTCAGGGGCGCTGGAGATACTTTCTGGTTCTTTTTGGAAAGGGGGTGTTCCAGGCCCCACATCCAGCACAGAGGCAGAGCTCCGCCTGGATGAAGGGACCCCAAGAGGGGTTCCCCGATGTGAAGGGGGGAAGGGTGCATGCAAGCGGGCTAGTGGGGATCCAGGCCGCCCCTCCCGCAGGGAGGCCTGGGCAGCAAGGCAGGGTGTAGTGGCCCGTTACTCAGCTAGAGAGCAGCGGCGCTAGGAGGAGGGCAGCACTTACCGTAAACTTGCCGCGCTGCCACTCATATCTGACCTACACTTGGTGCTTGAGTTCATTGTGATTCATTTTTAGGCACGTACACACCTTGCTCACCCTCCTCCCTGGGCCCCAGGAACGTCATCAAAAGGAAAATGGGCCCAGGGACGTCTGCCTCTGGGCCAGGGAGCCCTTGGAGGCTTGAGGGTCGGTCCTTGGCACAGATGGTTAGTTTAGCCCCGCTTGAGCCGGCGTGGCTTTGTGCGGCCTGTGAACTGACCCTGGGGGTGGCCCACCTGGAACGACAGTCCCGAGGTCCAGATGAGGATGGGAGGCCCACAGGCAGGGGAGGGTCTTACTCACGGTCTCAGGACTAGTCAGGGACAGAGCAGGACCGGAGGCCCAGATTAGATGGACAGAATGCCCACAAAGGCAGCTCTGGGCGGAGCCAGCCCTCCAGTGCCCCTCTCCGCCCACCTTCCTCAGCTGGCTCTTGCGGGAGGGTAGCAAGACCTCATTCTGGAATCTTCACTGCCTCTGGTCAAAAACCACTGGGCATGATCAGTGGCCTTGCTGGTGGGAAGAGACTTTGGATAGGCTGCTCAGTCCACTTCCTTAGAGCACCTAGGTCTTTGGGGACATTCATCCAAGTATTCACGTATTCATTCACTCACATGTTCATTCATTCAGAAGATCTTACAGGAATAAGGAGGGGCCCCGTGCCAGGCACAACCCCAGGGACTTTCGGTCTAGGCCATTCCAGGTAATCGTCCGCCTCTGCTTGTAGGCCCCTGTGCCGCCTCACTCCCTCGGCAGGAGCTCCTGCTTTATGAGGCACCAAAATCTACCTCCTCCAAGCTTCTGCCTATGGGTCCTGGTTCTGGAAGCCACCTTCCTTGGCCCTCCCCCCGGTGGTGTGAAGGCTTCAATGACGCACCTTGAGGTCTCCTGGCTCATTCCACCACTCAGGACGCCCCATGTGTCTTTCTCACGCAGCTTGGCCTCAATGACTGTCTTACCAATCCGTTCATTCCACAAACACCGACCAAGCCCCACTGTGTGCCAGGGAGTGTTCTGGATGTGCAGGGACAGTCAGGCCCAGCCTGGCCAGCCTCCACTTCCGGGAACTGACGATCCCATGCTGTTAGACAAACTGGTGCTAGGTTGCTGAGAAGGTGACTATAACTAGTTAGTGTGAGAGAGGCAGGCATAGGAGTTGGGGAAAAGAGGAGGGCCTCCAGGAGGTGGTGACAGGCACAGGAAGGAAAGGAGGCATCCCGCAAGCGGTGCGTGAGCGTGACAGCCTCTGGGCTCAAAGAGCCAAGGCTGGAGGAACAGGAAGCAGGCCTTTGTGGCTGCAGTGGACTGGGTGAGGTGGGCTGTGGCAGAGAAGGTGACAGGGAAGTAGGGGATAGCACAGACCTTTGTGGCCTGCTGGCTTTGGAGGGGAAGTGACATCACATGACTTAGTGTGAAGTTCTCTCCATTTGGGCAGTGGTGGCTCAGGGGAGCAGGAAGCCAGGCCCTCGCTGTGTCCAGGGGAGGGGCGCGTGGAACCAGGAATACACTTTGGAGCCGAATCCATAGGACCTGCCCATGGACTGGGTGAAAGCGCAAGGGGCAGGCAGACCCTGTCCAGACGAGGGGGCTCCGCATCTGGTTGAATGGTGGTGTTGGTTATGGAGGCAGGAAACTTGGGTACAGGACAGAAAGGGGTTTCAGGGAAAAGCACGAAGTCTGTTTTACTGACTTGAGCATCCAGTGGGGGCTGAGTGTGGAAGTATGGGGCTCCCTGCGGGGCTCGGGCCCCTGACCCAGGGCTCTGGTACCAGAGGCGGCTGCAGGATTCTGGGTGTTGTCTGGGCCAGGGCCGGGGAGCAGCAGCTTCTCCCTCGCTGGTGCCCCCTTACTTCCGTCACTGTACTCCAAGATGCCATGTTTTCTTGGCCAACACATGATCTCGATTCATTCCAACCCAAAGCTGGGATCTTCCGTTCATCCTGCTTATATCTTATGTTTGCTTTCTCTGTTGCTGTAGCAGACTACCACAAATTTGGTGGCTTGGGACAACACAAGTGAGTTCCCTTAGTGACCTGGAGGTCAGAGGGCTGAAACAGGTGAGCAGGGCCATAGTCTTCCTGGAGGCTTCAGGAGAAATGGTTGCCTTGGCTTTTATAGCTTCTGAAGGCTGCCTGCATTCCTTGGCCTGTGGCCCCATCACTGTGACCTCTGCTTATGTTGTCCTATCTCCTCTGACTCTGCTCCTCCTGCTTCCCTCTTCTAAGGCCCCCAGTGATTATATTGCAGCCCACACAGGTAATCCAGGTTAATCTTATCTTGAAATCCTAAACGGAATCATATTGGCATAGTCCCCCTTGCCATGGATAGGGACCTGTTCACATCTATGAGGTCCCAGGATGAGGACATCGCCATCCTTAGGGGCCCTTGTTCTTTTTTTTATTCTTTTAATTTAATTTTATTGTTGTTGTATGACATCCATCCCCATTTCACTCCCCTCTGTCTCCTTCCCCACCCATCCACTCCCCTACAAAGTCAGTCCCACTTGTTGTCCATGTCCATGGTTCCTCCATACTAGGTTCTTGTCTAAACTGCTCCCCGTTTTTGCCTCTTCCTCCCCCCTCCCCCTACCCCCCTTCCCTCTGCCCACTGAAGGCCTATTCACTGTATTCATATATCTGGTTCTGTTTTGCTTGTTGTTTGTTTTGTTCATTATTGTCCTGTAATGGGTGAGATCATATGGTATTTGCCTTTCACTGGCAGGCTTATTTCACTAAGCATAATACTTTCCAGTTCTATCCATGTTGTTGCAAAGGTTAGGAGTTCCTTCTTTCTTTCTGCTGTGTAGTATTCCATTGTGTAAATGTACCATAGGGGGCCCCTGTTCTACCCACCACATTTCTTCTGGCTGAATCTGGCCTGTTGCTTGTCAAGTCTTTTTTGAAGAGACAGGAGAACATCTTTGTTTAGAATATGGGCTTTTGGTCCAGTTAAGTCATTTCTTGGTGCCTTGGGTTCCCCATTCTCAAACTGGGGGACAGTAACAGCAGCTACCATGTAGAACTGTGGGAAGAATCATGTGAGTTAATATGTGAAAAGTGCTGAGAAGAGCATTTTGCATAGATCCGTTTTTAAGTGCCTGTTGCATGCGAGGCATTGTGGGGCAGGGGAAGGTGAGCCAGTTACAGGGCTTGTCTGGGAAGAGACATAGCAGACAGTGTGACCAGACTGTGGGGAGAACCATCCCAGGCATATGGGAGCCCCCAGGGGCCCATCCTCACCTCCACCTGGGTCTGTGGAGAAGGAGGCCCTGGCCTCAGACGCTGGCTGCAACCCCAGAACTTCCAGAAAGACTATAATCTGAATAACTGGCCCACGCAGCCAGCTGGGGTTTCTCTGGGTGGGATGATGTCAGTGGAAGATGAGGATAAGCAGTTGCAGAATTTGGATCCAAGGCCAGACCTTGGTCATGTTGACTTACTCAATCCCATCCCACCCACCCATCCTCTCTCATGTTGGTGGCTCTGCAACCGCTGGTGGCTCTGAGTTGCCAAAGGCAGCAAGCATGTCCCAAGTCACCTCCACGAAGTAATTATTCCATGAACAAAGGGTTCTGTGGCCAACTAAGTGTGGGAAGCTGCTTGTCCCTCAGTCCCCACACTTTTCTCGGAAAATCAGAGGACAAGTGAGCACACACGAAACGCCGAGGGGCCCTCCGATTTCAAATGGGAACCTCTCAGATGGAGTCCAGTGATTCTTTGTCCTTTGTTTCTGTTTTGCTTGTCACCCGCCGGCATCCTGCAGAATTGGCTTTGATGCAACCGCATGTCTCCTTTAATGTCCAGTCCACCAAACCACTGAACGCCCCCGCAGCTCTGTTTTTTCCTGCCTCTGCACCTCCGCTCCTGCGGAGCCTTTTGCCTGGGCTGCCCTTCCCAGGTTTTCTCCTGCCAGGATCTTACCTGCCCTTCAAGAATAAATGGAAGTGTTCCTCCTCCAGGAAGCCCTCATGAACCACCCAAGTTAGTTCTTTATCTCTGCTTATCTCATGATACTTATTCTGCTTTGTGTTGATGACAGGAATGGTTTTCTGACCTCATTGTTGAAGTTTTCCTTCCTTCCTTCATTCCATGGGTTCTGTTTATATCTCCCGGGTGCCTGTTCTTGGAGCTGACTTCATGACATGGAACTATCTCGAAACTGTCCAGAATTGGCCTGTGTGTCTTCCCAGTGGCAGGGCTCTCTGATGAATGCATGGTGGAAGGGGACTTAGGTTTTTTTCTTTGTCTTCTCAGGTGGAGTCCTGTTTTACTTTTCTATTGTGGCTGTCATTACCATCAACTTGGTGGCTTAAAACAACACAAATGAGTATTGTTTTCAGTTCATAAATCCAAAGGGTTGTCACCGGGCTAGAATCAAGGTAAAAGCAGGGCTGCCTTCCTCTCTGGAGGCTATGGGGGAAAATCCAATCCATGGCCTTCCCAGCTGCAGGAAGCCACCTGCAGTCCTTGGCTCATGGCCCCCTTCTAATCTTCACACCAGCTGCATAGCCTCTCTCTGACCCTGCCCTGTCACTGCCACACGTCTTTCTCCAACTCTCTGACTGACTCTTCTGTCTTTCCCTTACATTTTCAAGGACCCCTGTGATGATGTTTTTAAGGACCTGGATAATCCAGGATTACCTACCTGTCTCGAGGCCACTGATTAGCAACCTTAATTTCATCTGCAACCTTAATGCCCTTTGGCACCTCAGGTGACACAGTCATAGGTTCTGGGGAGTTGGAAGTAGGCATCTTTGGAGGGGCACCATTCTGCACACCACAGACCCCTCCTCACCGCCTTCTCACTCCCTCCCCTGACCTGGGAGATTCCTAGTGAGGATGGCCACTATGCTTGTGAGCTCCATCCCAGAGAAAGGGCTCACTTTTTACTGGGCTGCCTCCTGCCAGGGGCTCCAAGTTCCATTCTCTGTGGTTGTTTCTGTGTCTACTTTCTTTGAGTTTTCTTTCCTGCCATGGGGCTGGGCTGCACAGAGCCATGTGGACTCCCTCTTAGCTCTCTGGAGGTCAGAGGTGGGACCTGTGGGGAAGCTCCCTGCCTGGCTCCTGTGCATAGGTGTGAAAGCTACGAGGGATGCGGCCTGCACTGCAAGTGGGCAGGGACAGACGATGTGCCTGTGGGTGTGTTTAAAGTTGGGGAGGAGCCCTGGCTGGTGGCTCAGTGGATAAAGTACCAGCCTGCGAACCCAAAGGTTGTTGGTTCGATCCCCAGCCAGGGCACATAACCAGGTTGCAAGCCAGGTCTCCAGCCAGGTCCGTAGCTGGAGGCAGGTGAAAGGCAACCACACATTGATGTCTCTCTCCCTCTCTGCCTCTCTCCCTTCCTCTCTCTCTGAAAATAATAAATAAAATTAAAAAAATAATTTTTTTAATTAAAAAAATAAAGTTGGGAAGGAGAATAACTTCAATGTCAGGTGATCTTCTGGGCAGGAGCTCAGGTGAGCCCTTGGGGTGGGGAGTGGGTTTCAGAGCCCCCCAGGACTATGAGAGGACAAAGCCCAGGCTAACAAGCCAGGCTGTGAGCCACAGAATAATGGCCCCTTAAAATGTTCACACCCTAATCCCTGAAAGCTGTGAATTTGTCACCTTGCACAGACAAAGGGACTTTGCAGGTGAGATTAAGGGTATGGACCTCAAGGTGGGAGATTCGTCTGGATTGTCCAGGTGGTCCCACTGTCCTCACACGATTCCTGGGAAGTGGAGAACCTACCCAGCTGTGTTAAAGAGAGGTGACAGAGGGGAAGAGAGCAAGGTGACAGGACTCGACCCACTGGCTTTGCAGATGGAGGAAGGGGGCCGTGAACCAAGCAATGGGAGCCAGGCAACGTGGCCTGAGAAGCGCGAATACCCTTCGCTGACAATAGAGGCAGGACCTCAGCCTTAAGTGCAAGGAGATGCAGCCTCCCCGGCGGCTCCTGCAAGCACCCAGGACTGCCCACCCCTTGGGTTTAGGTTGCTGAGACTGACCTGCAGGGAGGTGATCAGGCAGGGGGTCCCCGAGGAAGTGAGGACTGAAGGACAATTCGGGGTGTTCTGGACGAGGGGCATGGGGTGATCCGAGGACCAGTGTGTGCAAGGCTGCTGGAGGGAGGGAGTGGGTTGAGTGGAAGCGGGGGGAAGGCTGATGGGAGAGGATATGCGGCCCGATGAGCCAAGGTCAGGGGGCAGAGTGTCCTGGACTATTGTCAGGACTTTGAGCTGTATCCATAGTTGAGTTGAAGCCGCCTGAGCGTCTTGAGGAGGCGCCCAGATCGGTGTTTTGAAAAGATGCCTCTGGCGCCTGCATCGTGAGCGGGCTGTGGGGACAGGCGAATGTGAGGAGATGTTGGACAGCCGCTGTCATGTCCAGCTGGGGGGGGGGGGGGGAGAAGGAGCTGGTGAGTTCGAAGGCTGCACAGGAGGTTAGACAGGTGGCCCCGAGCCTGGTGGGGAAGAGGCAGTGCAGGTGGGCTCAGATACATCTGGCTCTAGCACTGCGGGGCTGTGGGGCTGGACACAAGTCGCTTAACCACTCTGTGCCTTAGTTTTCCCAACTGTAAAATGGGATAGTTAGGTGTAGGGTGGGGACTGGGATTCTCCATTTCGGTCAAGGGGTCCCACTGCTGCTGGCCCAGGTACCTCATCTTGAGTAACTGAGGCTGCAGCGTGGAGTTGGGATGCGTCTCCCAACTCCGGCTCCTGTGGGTATTTTGTGTTTGATTGTATTGTGCCCCTATCCCCTAGCCCTAGCCTCTCAGTTCCTGCCATGCAAGGCCTGTTCCTCTCTGCAACTGAGACCAGGTGGGACTTTCTGAAAGTGACATTTACCAGGTTTTGGAGGGAAAGCCAAACCAACCTGAAAATAGACAGGCCTAGAAATGGGAAGGTTTCAGGCCACTGTCTGTTTATCTTGAGGCCATTAAGGCTGAGCCACCGGCCTTGGGTTGCACAGCTCATCACCCTGCGGACACTGAGCTCTGTCTCGAATCTGCTGGGGAACCCCACCCAAAAGCCCCCCTTCCAGTCCTTGGGCTTCCCCCTCCCACTCTTCCTTAAAAGAAAAAAATATGTTATTTATTTATTTTTAGAAAGAGAAGAAGGGACGGAGAACATCAAGTGTGGTTTCCTCTCATATGCCCCCTGCCAGGACCTGGCCCACAACCCAGGCATGTGCCCTGACTGGGAGTCGAACTGGCGATCCTTTGGTTTGCAGGCTGGGGCTCAATCCACTGAGCTACACCAGCCAGGCTGTGGGAAGATCTTTTTGATCCCCCTTCCTTTCCAGGCCATGGCCAGAGCACAGCCCAGCTGTCCCATCTCCTTTCCCAGGGGCAGCAGGAGCTGATGGGTCACCTAGGACCTGGGCCTGTGGCCAATGGAAATTGGTGGGGCCTCAAATTCAGGAGGTCAGACCTCCTGGGGCTGCCAAAGGTGCTGAGGCTGCTGCCACCTTCTCTGCCAAGCTGAGGTCCCCTGATGCCACCCCTTTCTACTTATGGGCTCTATTGGTGCAGTGGTCAAGACTCAGCCGACCTGGACTGAGGTCCTGACCCAGCACAAAGTGTGGTTCTGGGACGGTCTTCTACCTCTCTGAGGCTAGTTTGCATGTTAACAGGGTCTCACAGGGCGGTGGGGTCAATAACAGCTCTTGTTACTTCTACAACATGTGCACGTTGCATTGACCCCATTTTTCTGGGTGTCTGTTAAAGGATGACATCATAGGCAAAAAATTCCCCCAGTGTTGCTGACAGAAAGCCAGCCAGCCACCAGCTGCTTGGGGGCATCTGGGGTGATGCTGGGGGGGTTGGGGCTCAGTGGTGCCCCCTGCTGGACCCCACCTATCTATATCTCTGGGAACTCTGGGGGAGCTGGGTCCAGCACCTCTATAGGATTAGGGGGCTAGCTCCCTTCCCCCATAAGCCCCATATAGAAACGGAGGTCCCCAGCCCTCTCCTGCTCCCTCGGTGTGGCTGGGATGGGCCGCACACAGCCCGACATCCTGGCTCTCAACCCCGCCTGACGGCAGGAAGACTGCGCCACCTGCGGGCAAGCCGTGGACTTACATGGATTTCTTGTGGAGCTGCGGTCTCCTTCCCGAGGTGCTGTTCTTTACACACGTGGTTTTGTACAATTGCTTTATTTCTCTTACCGCACACACACGTTGTTACTATTACTATTCTGTTGAACTGAGCCATTGGCAAGTTAGTTGCAGGCATTTTGGCCCTTCACCTCTAAACATTTCAACATGATTATTCTCCAAGGAGGGCATCTCCAACATGAACAAGTTACCAAATTCAGGCATTCGACATCAGTAGAGCATAATCAGATATCAAGTTCACACTCAAATTCATCAGCATCTCAGTATTCTCCTTTATAGCAGTGCCTGCCTTCCACCTCGGTTCCAGATCTGGTCCAGGTGTTGCATTCAGTCGTTCTATCTCTTTAGTCTCCTTCATTCTGGAACATTCCACAGCTCTTCGTCTTTCGTGCATGGGCATTTTCAAAAAGTCCAGGCCAGTTGTTTTGTAGAAAGGCCTTCTGTTTGGCTTTATCTGATGTTTCCTCATAATTTTTCAGATTATGGACTTTTGGTAGAAAGACCACAAAAGCGATGATACATCCTTCTCAGAAGAACATTATTTTAAATATGTGACTCAGAGAAGGGGAGAGAACTGGGACACAGTGAACTCTAATATCCTTTTTGCACTTGGTGCTCTGTGACCCTGGGCCGGTGACTGCACTTCTCTGAACTAGTTTCCTCACCTGTAGCACCACTCTGGGCTGGTCATCTGGCCCCAGAGGCCTGGAGTGGAATAAAGGAGGAGAATGTGTGTTGTGAGGGGAGTGATGTGGAGTGCCATGGGCTCCCTGTTCCTCTCTGCACCTTCCACCCCTCCCTGGACCTAGGGTGTGGTGGTCAGAGGTGAAGGGTAAGCCTCCAGGCTCACCTCGTCTGTCCCCTGGGTCCTGGGGAGTCCATAGCTGTCAATGAGATCAACAGGCAGGCCAGGAGGGGAAATCCCGGGCCAGGGGCCCAGAAATTTCCACACACTCAGCAGACCTAGCAGGGCTGAACCCTCATATTCACCCCCCACCCCTCACCCCCTGCTTCCAAGCTCACTTGGTGAGATGCTTTGGACCAGGGAGAGCCGAGGTTGTCCTGGATGGCGCCTTCCCCTGGAGAAGCCCCCAGGACCCCCTGGTTTTTCTGGAGAACACTGAGCTGCTGGAGGGAAGAGGCTGGTCGTGGGTGGGTGAGGACAGGGAAGTACAGGGGTGTGCAAGTGTCAGGTTATATTTATTAGTTCAGATTTATGGGGTGACGTTTCAGATGCATGCCCAATGAAGTCACACGCCCTGAATCCATCCCATCCCCGCTACGCGGGCCTGCTTGCTACTCTGACCACAGCAGAAAAGTGTGTTCATTTTTACTGCTCCCTTGAGTGGTGTAAAAAGCAGAGAAGCCCCTTGGACCATCCAGGCCTCTCCCCAGGAGTGGGGGTGAGGGTGGGGGTGGTAAACAGCTTCTGTTCTCCTCCCCCCAAAGCAAGAAAGCCCCACTCCATGCATCCCATAAGCAGCCACCTCCTGTCTGTGGGGCACAGCCTGGGATGCTGGAGGTCCAGTGAGGACAAGCTCCCTCCTGCCCCATTTCCTCCCCTCCCCTCTCTCCACCCCCCTTCCTGGAGCTGCTTGTTATGGGTCTGCCCAGAAACCTGCCTCATGCTCCCCTTTTATTCTACCAGGAAAAGACAAAACTCCCCCCTAGGCGTCTCAGCTGAGACTTTCCTCTCTCCAACCCCCTCCTACAAAGGCACTTAGTTTTCAAAGAATCCTGGAGACATGTGCAGGATCTGTGGAAAATGCGTGTTCTTTCAAAACTGAGCCTGGACCCCAATTCTCACCATGAAGCTAAAGGAAACCTGATACCCAAGTGTAGCAGAAATTTGCCCGGTGGGCCTGTACCAGGGGTCAGGTGGGAGGCAGCTGAATTCCTCCGAAGGAGAGAGGAGGGGCTGGGACCTTGCAGAGGAGGTGGGGACAGTGGTCCAGAGAGGCTGGGGGTGCCACTGATGGGTTGGATGTGCGTGCAAGAGGCGGGGCAGGCTGGGGAACCGCCCAGGTGTTTGGCCTGAGGTGTGGAGGGCCGCATCCGGATGTCTCTTCTGTACCGGGAGGCTTGATCTCAGGCCTGGCCTCCTGGGACCCAAGCAGCTAGCGGGAGGGTGGGTGTCTGGGGTCCACTGGGCCTCACCAGTTTGTCCTACCCTCCAGGGCCGAGCCCCCGCAGATGCCTGTATTGGAGATCCCACACAGTACTACGACAAGGCTGCGGGGAGGTGCTGTTACCGCTGCCCTGCAGGTGAGTGCGGGGGGCGCTGGGGCAGGGGAGAGAGGCGATTGGGGAGCCAACATCATCATTGTTGTGTTGGCTGTAGGTTCTGAAAGGTCATCCCGCTGTGAGTTTTTGTGTTGAATTAACCGTCCCGGATGCACGGCATCATCTCATCGGACCCTCACAGTTATCACTTACCATTCCCATTGTGCAGAGGAGGGTGTGCGCATGCTGCGAGGCTAGTGAACTGTCCAAGGCCGCGAGCCGGGAAACGGCAGAGCTGGCTGGGGCTGGAGTCCAGGGTTCCGTGACCCCAGACTCTGGGCTGCCGCCTCCCCTGACCGCCTGGACACCCATTTTCTCGGCCTCCCAGCTTTGCTGCCTGGAGGGTGGTGACAGGCCACCACGCACCAGGTCATTGAAGGCACATGGTCTTGAAGTATATGTGTATCAGGTGGGTCCCTGTGCATTTTTGTTAAGTGCTTGGGACCTCAGTGCCAGCCACCCACCGACACCCGCCTGTCCACCTGGCCCATCCTCGGCCTCCTGGCTGGCCCTCCAGCCCCCTTGACCCAAGCCTGGTGGGGCCTTGACAGAGAGCAGGTGGACAGAGGGTGACACCCTGGTCCCAGGCTTCCTCCACTTCGACACGGTGACTTGGGAAGAGGGGGCTCTTCCCATTTCAAGCTCTCTCTTCAAGGCCCAGTGCCTCAGGGAGTGAGTACCTCCTGTGGGCGGGACATTTTGATGGAGTTTTATTGACCCTGTACTTCCGGGCAGGCAAGAGAGGAAAAACGAAAAACCCGCAAAAACCCCTTCCTCGGTCTCTTGGGGAAATTTCTGACATTTCGCCCTCCCTCTGCCATCAGTGCTCAGCTGTGGCCGTGTGTGTGAGGGGGCGGGCTGGTGGAGGAAGGAAGCAGGGAGACCTTTGAAACTGAGAAGCTTAGATGTCAAGGAAGCCTTCCTCTGACCCAGGCCTCTGTTACCCTTTCTAGCATCCTTGACAGCTGATTTCTAGCTCTCTGCTTACATACCTTCAGTGACAGGGAGCTCACTCACTGATTCATAACGCTGGCAATGTTTTGCATTGATGGAGCTTCGTGCCAGCCATGGTGCCCTTTACCTGAGTCTTAGCTCACCGAACCAGACAGGAAACCCAGACAGGGCACTTGGTTATGGTGGGGTTCAGGGATTTTCCCACAGTTAGGTGTTGGTAAGTGGCTTGGGTGAGGCTCGGATACGGCCATCAAAGTGTGGGCTGCAGCGCTCTAGCCTCCTTCAGTGCCGATCCCCGCGGTGTTGCATTTGAGAAGCAGCAGAGCACGTCAGAGAAGAGCCCAAACCCCTCGCTATTCTGTACCCCGCTTCCTGGGTCACCCTCCTACTCGTGCCCACGCTCACTGCCCACAGGGAGGGGCCTCCCTGCAGACGTGCACGGCCCGCCCAGGTGTGCGGGGGCCATGTGAAGCAGGCCTGGCGTTGGACCAGAGCGTGGTTTGTTCGGGCTAGCAAGTGTGTCCCACCTTGGCCGGGTTGAAAGGTTTCCCCAAGGGTGGTGAGCAGGAAGCGGGGAGGCCTCCCTGCCCTGCCTACCCTGGGCCACGCTTGGCTGGCCGGCCCATGCGTCCTCTCCACATCTGCATTTCTCCAGGGAAACAGGAGAATCATCCCCAATTCCAAAGCCGAGGAGAAAGCACCTGGTGGCCTGGATAAGTCCAGATGTTCGCTTCTGTTCTGGTTCCCCAAAGCCAGGACTGCCCGGACGCCTGCTGGGAGGAGGGGTGGGATGGGAGCCCTTCCCCAGGAAGGGCAGCCTGTGGGCAGGGACGCCCTTCCAAAGCCTGCCTGCTGCTGCTGGCGGGAGACTCAAGGGCGGAGCTGCTCGGAGCCCCAGCCCTCCCGCCTGGGGGACCTGAGCATGCAGGGCGGGGTTCGGGCATCTACAGGAGACCTCAGGCTGAGCAGGACTGTGCCAGGCCAAGGTGGGGAGGAGGTGCGCTCTGGTCAGCGGGCGTAGAAGATGCCAAGGCCTGGGGTGAACAAGAACGGGCCACACTCAAGAACTGAGTGGCGATCTGCGTGGGGAAGCACAAGGCTGAGGCGGGTGGGGGAAGGTGCGGGGGCCAGGCAGCCCAGACTCACCGAGGAAAGTTCCTGGGGCTGAAGTAGCTGGAGCTGGGTTGCCTGAATACCCCAAACCTGAGCCAGAGGGAGCGCTGACTGGTGTGGCTCCGTTGGTTGGGCTTTGTCCTATAGAACAAAAGGTTGCTGGTTCAATTCCTGGTACGGACACGTGCCTGAGTTGTGGGTTCCTATATGAGAGGTTTGTCTTCAAAATCCCTTTAATCCTTTCGACCCCCTTTCAACAATAGGAGGTGCATCCTACTGTTTTCTTAAAGTACATTTCCTTAATTATGCGATTACAGTTGTTCCAATTTCTTTTCCCTTTGCTCCGCTGCACCCAGGAACCCCCTTCCTTCCCCCAACACCACCCCCTTAGTTCATGTCCATGGATCGTGCATATAAGGTCCCCAATTTCACAATTTCTTATATTATTCTTAACTTCCTCCTGTCTATCTTGTACCCACCAATTATGTTTTCTAATCCCTGCACCATTTCCCCATCCCCCCCCCACCCTTTCCCCTCCCAGCTGATAACCTTCCCAATGAGTCCCCATACCTATGGTTCTGGTCCTATTCTGCTTGTTTGCTTAGTTTGTTTTTGTTTTTACTTGTTTAGATTCTGCTGTTGATAGTTGTGAGTTTGTCATTTTTTTTCAAATTTGTTGTCATTTTAACATTCATAGTTTTGATCTTCTTTTTCTTAATTAAGTCCCTTTAACATTGCATGGAATAAGGGCTTGGTGATGATGAACTCCTTTAGCTTTACCTTATCTGGGAAGCCCTTTATCTGTCCTTCCAGTTCTAAATGATAGTTTTGCTGGTTACAGTAATCTAGGTTGTAGGTCCTTGCTTTTCATCACTTTGAATACTTCTTGCCTGCAGAGTTTCTTCTTATGAGTCAGCTGATAGCTTTATGGGAACTCCTTAAGAGTAACTCTCTGTTTTTCTCTTGCTGCTTTTAAGGTTCTCTCTTTATCTTTAACCTCTGGAATTTTAATTAGGCTGTATCTTGGTGTGGTCCTCTTTGAGTCCAACTTGTTTGGCACTCTCTGTGTTTCCTGGACTTACATGTCTATTTCCTTTGCCAAATTTGGGAAGTTTTCTTTCATTATTTTTTCAAGTAAGTTTTCAGTTTCTTGCGCTTCCTCTTCTCCTTCTGACACCCCTATGATTCAGATGTTGGCACATTTAAAGTTGTCCCAGAGGTTCCTAAGCCTCTCTTCATTTTTTTTTTCAATTATTGTTTCCTTGTTCTGTACTGGTTGACTATTTATTTCTTCCTTATATTCCAAATCATTGATTTGAACCCCAGTTTCCTTCCCTTCACCATTGGTTTTGTGTGGAATTTCCTTCATTTCACTTAGCATGTCCTTCACTTTTTCCCTCCTGTGTTTGCTCTACTCAAGCATGTCTGTCAAGTCTGTGAGCATCTTTATCACCAGCATTTTCAACTCTGCATCTGTTAGCTTGGCCGTCTTCTCATTGCTTAGTTCTCCCACTGGAACCTTAACCTGTTCCCTCTTTTGAACCACACTTCTCTGTCTCCTCAACTTGACAGACTCCTGCATTTGCCTCTGTGTCTTAGGTAGAGCTGTCACACCTGTTATGTTGTAAGGGGGGAGCCTTAGGCTATTGTCAGCTCGGGGTGACCCACTTCACCACGTTGTGGTGCTGTATGTGGGGAGGGTCTGAGAGGGAACAAGGCTGCTTGCTCAGCACTCGCCCCTTTTCCAGGCACCTCTCCTGCTTCCTGAATGGGACTGGCTCCCCTAGCTGTTGCCCTGGCCGTGGCTCCCAGAATGGATGGGTCTGCGGACGACCTAGACCCGTGGGGCCTCTAAACAAACAGGCTTTGCTGGGAGACGGGCAGTTTCTTCCTCCACCCCAACCCCCACTGGTTTTCACCGTCAGAAGCCATGAGGCTCTGTTCCGCCCTGGCTCTGAAACTATGAGCTGGGCAGTGCGGTCTGGTGCTGGGGGCGCTCCCCAGTTGTCCCTACCTTTTTAAATGTGTGACTGCGCTTCTGCTGGATGAGCACAGCGGCCGTCCCGCTGCAGCTGCCGTACCTGCCACCAGATGGCACCACCAAACGGCGTCCTCTCTGTCCCGGCTCCAACCCTCCTATTTGTCTGGATGAGAATTTCTTCTTTATAGCTTTGTTCGTTGCACTTTCATGCAGCTCAGTTTTCTGGAATTTCTGGTTGTCTCCAGTTTTGAGGTAAATGTATTATTACTTCTTAGTTGTGGAGGGAGACACAGTGTGTCTACCTACGCCTCGGTCTTGGCCAGAAGTCCTATCATTAACTACTGGTGCCCATGAGGTCTTGGTCACTTGCCCAAGGCTGCCCAGTTGGCAGGTGGCAGCCCGGGAATCCTGGGCCCAGCTGGTCTCCTGCCTGCGGGGTGACCTCAGCAAGGCCTGCCTTCTTGGGCATCAGTGCTCCCATCTGTAGCACAGCGGGTGCTCTGACACGTTTGGGCGTTTATGAGTGTTGGTGGAAGGGCTGCAGGCATGAGAGGTGGAGGTGGAAGTCCCTGAGCATTTGCCCGGGTGGCCTGGTCTGGAGCTTGTCTGCTTCTTCCCCCAGGCCTGAGCCCAAAGCAGCAATGCCCGCAGCGGCCGCCGGACTGTGGGAAGCAGTGTGAGCAGGACTACTACCTGAGCAGGGACAACCGCTGCACGGCCTGCGTGAGCTGTGGAGGTGAGAGCCTTGCCCTCCTCTCCAGGGGCTCCTTCCAGGGAAGGGGGCTCGGCGGACGGGCGCGGAATCTAAGAGGGGGCGGGCATCAAGATTGGTGGCTGTACTCTGAATTGGTCCCCCCGTACCTCAGTTTACCCCTCTGGATTTGTGAACTGATATCAGCCATGATCTTTTGCAGCGTCATACTTTTTAGAGAGACTTAGTTCATGTGTTTCCTCAAGGCCGGGCCTCCCATTTACCGACTTCAATTTTTGCAAACCCCACAGAGGAAGAGTCTTTCCTTATCCCTGCTTCCCCACGAGGAAACGGAGGCTTAGGGGGGTGGTAAGGGCTTTTCCAGAGTTACAACACTGTGGTCAGTGGCCCCACGGGAGTTTGAACCGATGGTCTACCACCGAGAGCTGTGTTCTTTTCCTGAGACCACAGCGCTTGCAGGAGAACTCCAGCAACACGCGCTTTTGATGTGAATTGCTGATGATGGCTAGTGCGTGTGGTTTGTGTGCTGGCTGGAGTTGGCTTTGCCTTTGTGTGGGGTTTTTGGGGAGCGGAGTGGGGAAATTTGTTGAGATTTCTTGGCCAAATGAACACATTTCTTAGCATGCTTCCTGTGTCTGGGGGGGAAATGTACATTCTGTTTGTTTCACACACAAGTCTATCTATACCTATTAGACCGAGTTTATTAATTATGTTATTAAAATAATATTCATTCTTACGTAGTTTTGTCACCTTTGCAAAGGTTGATTTCTGAGATAGATGCATTAAAAATCTATTCCTCAATATGCTTGGTTTTTATCCATTTTCATTGTTCTATCAATTTTTGCTTCAAATATGTCAAAGCTGTGTAATCAGGTACAATGATCATTAACACTATGTTTTGTTGGTGAGTTAGGACCTTTTATCAACATGAAAGATCCTCTTTGTCTTTTATAATGTGTTGGCCTTAAATCCATTTTTGTTTGATACTAGTATTGTTACTCTATGCTTATGTTTGCATTTCTCTGATATAGTTTTAATGTTTTAAGATGAATGACTGCATTTTAGTAAGTGCTGGTTATATGTGTTCAAGACTAAAAATTCAACCAATAGAGAAGGGTAAGGAAGAAAGCCAATCCTGTCCCCTCCCCCATCACTTGGTTATTGATGCTTCTCTGTGCCTCTCTGTAGAGAGAATGGGTAGTTCAGTAGACAGACTACAGGTACATGGGAAGAAAGAATTTTTAAGAGGATAGGATCATGCGATCTGGTATTAAGATGATTGCATTTAATTTCATTCAAATGTCTTAAGAGGAAGAGGAAGCTAAAGTGAAGAAACTGAATGATCACAAGAGATAGCAGTTCCTAACAAAACCCTCTAAAATGAAGAAAAGAGGTTATGAAAATCTATACATGGTTAGGAATCTATTAAGGAGTGACTGTTTCTTATGATAAATTCATATTCCACTTGACTCTGTAAGGAAAAGTGAAGGATGTCCCTAGCTTCGTTCTGACTTTTCTTGCTTACGTATTTTTACTTTGTCCTCCTATGATGTTTATGTTCCTTTCTGGGACCCAAAGCCCTTGGCATGGTAGCTCTAGATGCAGTCATTGTGCCCTGTGAGCATGCTTACCACGCTTCTCCATTCCTGAGTTTTTCATTTTGATTTATTGTTTGATTTCACGGTCATGAGAATTTTCCTGGAAGGACTCAGCTTTGTGCCTTCCTTGATTTCTTTCATGTTTGAGAATATTTGCTGCCATGATTTGAGAGAGACAACTTGGGAGGTAGAGTGTTATTCTGGGGACATACTTTCTCTAGAACTTTGCAGGCATTGGCTCATCGTCTTCCTTGTGATTGACATTGTAGCGAGGGGTTCGCTGCGGTCCTTGCTGTTTCCCCATGGTAGGTGGCAAGAATCATTCTTTCTTTGTCCTTAAGGGTTGAAATGGAACCAAAATATACTTTGATGTTCATGGTATGGAAGCGAGTTTTCCTGGTATCGGGCACATCATTTCTATTTGCGGTTCAGTTCTTCCTTCATTCCAGAGAAACTAACATGGATCTTCTCACTGCTAAATGCGTATGGAGTGGGCAAAAGTTGCGAGAACGGGACATAAGAGTTTATTTTTGTGTTATTATTCATTGGTTGTTGCATCATTTTCCACAGGAGCAACAATAAACCCACTTGTGTCCCCTTCTGTATATGCCAATATCGTGCCAACTGCATGGACCCGAGTTACCCTTCTGTCTGTTGCCCAGGGGCGGTTATTCCTTCATTAATGACTTTCACCAGTGGCTTTTTTCCTGAGATAAAATTCACCATTTACGGTCTTTGCATAATGTATGTCATAAATCTGTTTGGTATTTTTAAATACTTTGTGCTTCATTCAGCAAATTCTGAGATTGGCACCAAACCAAAGTCTATGAGATTTCAAACGATGGTCAGACTGGAAGCATGGCTAGGAACTCAGTCGGTTACTAACGCAGCATGCTTAGCATTCTCTATAATTGATAACTCCTAGAAATTATTGATAGAAAAGAGTACAAGTTCTTCATTGGTACCTTTTGTGCTCTGTTGGTTCAGGGCTTAATTATTATGCTCTAACGAATAATAATCAGTAACCCTCATGGAAGTTAGCAAATGCGTAGTTGTTAACATTGCGCTGTGTAACAATAGTTATGTTTCGGTGACAATAAGATGAGCTTGCAGAACTTGACCTTCTGTGCAGACTTCCTAACACTTAGCACCTTCTTTTTAGCGTTCTTGAAATATTGTGATACATTTAGTGTGTAAAATTCACCACTGTAAAGGGCACAATGCAGCAGTTTTATTATACTGTACTCACCGTGCGCAACCACTCCTGCTACCAAATTCCAGAACGTTCTACCTCCACAGAGAGAAACCCTTTACCACCCAAGCCTTTCCTCCTCCCATCCCACCCCACCCACTTCAGTCTCCATGGACTTGTCTCCTTGGGGTGTTTCATGTGAAGGGAGCCATGCAGTATATGTGGCCTTTGGTGTCCAGCTTCTTTACTTTGCATGGGGTTTTCAAAGGTCATCCATGTTGTAGCAGGTGTCAGTACTGCTTTCCTTGTTAGAGCGCAGTGTGGTTACATCACACAGATGCACCACATTTTGTTTATAATGTCCGTGGACATTTGGGTTGTCCAACTTTTTGGCTGTTAATAAAAACGGCTGCTGTGATCATTCTTGTACAAGCGTTTACATGGACCTGTGTTTTCAGTTCTCTCCAGTGGATACGCAGGAGTGGAACTGCTGCATCTAATAGTAAATTTATGTTTAGATCTTTGAGGAACTGCCAAATCATTTCCACAGCAGAATGTAATTAATATTCCCACTGGCATTGTGCTAGCATTTTGGTTTCTCCACATCCTTGCCAACACCTGTTGTCTGCCTTTTTGATTCTTGCCCTCTGGGTGGATATGCAGTGGTGTCTCCTAGGGGTTTTGGTTTGCATTTCCCTAATGACTAATGATGTTTAGCATCTTTTCATGTGCATACTAGCTATTTGTATGTCTTTCCTGGAGAAAAAGTTCCTCAAATCCTTGCCTTGTTAAAAAAAATACATAATAGACCCTTTTAAAGAATGGTTTTAGATTTATACAAAGATTGAGCAGAAAGTATTGAGAGTTCCCACATGCTGCCTTTCTCCACCATGACCCACAGTTTCTCCTAGTGTAAACATCTCCCATTAGTGTGGAATGTTGTTACAGTGACCAACCAGTACTGGTATACTGTTAACTAAAGTGCATCGTTCACTTTAAGGTTCACTCTTTGTCTTTGCAGTTCTGTGGTTTTGGACTCGTGTTTGTTCATTTTTTTTAAAAAAAAGTTTTTATTTATTGATTTGAGAGAGAGAGAGAGAAAAACATTGATTTGTTGTTCCACTTGTTTACAGTTGATTCTTGTAAGTACCCTGACCAGGGATTGAACCCACAACCTAGGTGTATTGGGATGATGCTCTAACCAACTGAGCTACCCGGCCAGGGCCTGAACACATGTTTAATGTTGTGACTCCACTACTACAGTGTCACACCGAATAGTCTTAATGCCCTAAAAATCCTCTGTGCCCTGCCTGTTTATTTCCTCCCACCCTTCACCACCAAACCCTGGCACTCATTGCCTCCATAGTTTTATCTTTTCCAGAATGTCATAGACAACATAGACAACAGTATGTGTAGCCTTTTTGGGTTGGTTTCTTTCACTTAGAAATACGTGTTCAATGTCTCTCCATGTCTTTTTGTTGTTGTTGTTTTTTGCCTATTAAAAAATAGGGGCATTAATTTCTTTTTCATATGAATTTAGCGATCTCCAGGGATGTGGGCTGGGAGGTGGGGGCTGTCTCATGGACCTCCATCTCAGGAACACTCTAGAAAGGGCCGAGCATGCTGGCTGCCCTGCCCAGCAGAAGGCCACACCAGCCCCCTGTCTCACCTGCTGGGCTGTCCCTGGGGGGTCCTTGGATCCCTCCCCTTCCCCCGCTCTGTCCTCTGTGACCCTTCTCTGTGTCGCTTAGATGACCTTGTGGAGAAGAGGCCGTGCTCAGAGACCTCGCCGCGCATCTGTGAGTGCAGGGCTGGCATGTTCTGTGTCACAACAGCCAGCCACTCCTGTGCCCGCTGCCGCCCGCACTCTGCCTGCGCTGCAGGGACGGTTGTCAAGTTCCCAGGTACGTACCCCAACTCCTGATGCTGCGCCATCCCCGCCGGTGCCCGGGTGCCTTCCCACCTCCCACCTCCTCCTTCTGCAGGGCAGATCCCATCTTTCAGGATGAGGCCTTGGGTGCACCAGGCACCCAGAGCACCCGGCTGCCCCTTCCCCTCACCTGCGTCCCAGGCTCAAGGCACAGGCCTGGCTGGAAGAGGTCTTGGGCTGGTCTGAGGCTCTGGGAAAAAGTTCTCTCCTGCCCAATAAACTTCAAGTCTCTGTGCTGGGAGATTCCTGGGAGATTAGGGCTGATTTTCCTGTTTCACAATCGAGGCCTCAGGGGGTTTGACCAGCAAGAGACTGGGCACCAGGCCCAAAACCGAGAAATGTGGCTTTCTTATCCATCTAGCTGTGTTGCCTCAGGCAACTTCCTTTTCCTCTCTGGGCTTCTGATTTTCTGATGGTAGAAGGAGGGCCAGTGGCCAGAGGGGAGAGAAGGAGCACAGGTTCCGTGTGGGTGTCACTGGGAGGATGTTCAGAAGGGAGGCACGGGGAGTGGGTGGGCTTTGGACCACAGCCCAGAGGAGGTGCCACAGCCACACAGGGCACAGAGAAGGGGGGCAAGGGGATGTCAGAGGGAGCCATGTCCCTTGTGGGGACAGTGACCTGGGCCTTTTCCAAAGTCCCATCCCCACTCCCTGTCCCTAACCCCCCTTCTCCCAATCCCTTCCCTCCAGCTGGCCCACCCAGTCCCGTAGATTTGGCCTCCCTATCCTCTCTCCTGCCCCCACCCCAATGTCTCTCCAATGACAGAGAGCCAGCTCCTCCTGGGCAGAACCAGTCAGGTTGTGTGTGTGCCTTTCTCACACACATGTAGCATCCTCCTCTACTCTAATGGTAAGGAATGAGCCTTTGATAAAAGAGAACAGGTTTTTCAGGGGACTTTTTTTTTTTTTTTTTAAAGATTTTATTCATTATTTTTAGAGAGAGGGGAAGGGAGGGAGGAAGAAAGGGAGAGAAACATCAGTGTATGGTTGCTTTTTGCATGCCTCTAGCTGGGGACCTGGGTGGGGACCTGGCCTGCAACCCAGGCATGTACCCTGACTGGGAATTGAACCAGCGACCTTTGGGTTCACAGGCCAGTGCTCAATCCACTGAGCCACATCAGCCAGAGCTATTTGGTTTTAGAGAGAGGAGTAGAAAGAGACAAAGAGAGGGAGAGAAACGTCAGTTGACTGCCTCTCATATGCACCCTGGCCAGGGACTAAACCTGAAACCCAGGCATGTGCCCTGACCGGGAATCGAACAGGTGACCTCTCGCTTTGCAGGATGATGTTTAACTCACTGAGCCCTGCAGGTCGTGGCCAGAAGCAAAGTCTTGAGGATGAGATCCTTAACATGGCTATGCGTGGTGTGGCCCCTCATTGCTCCAGCCTGAGCTTTCAGCGCCAGCCCCTCACTATCGGGGCCCCACCCGGTCTGTCTTCGTCCAGTTCCAGAGATGGGCAGCGCTTGTCCCTTCTACCAGGCCTCTGCATATGCTGTTCCCTCTGCCTGGGACACCCTCCCCTCGCCATTCACTTAACTCCTACTCAACCTGGAGCTGGATCACGCAGGGGGCAGGGTGGTGGAGTGGAAAGCGCACTGGACAGGGCATCCGATTCCTGAGAGTTCCTGTAGCTTTGCATCTGTGGGATGTGTTCCCGCCACAGTCTCCCCACCTGTCACATGCCTTGAACTGGGTTCCAACAAGGGCACCTGGACCAGCTGGCTGGGGCTGGTTTTGTTTTCTCAGTGCTTTTCCTGTGATAGCCACTTGGGAGCGCCAGAATCAGCTCTTTGCTGTCCCCAGACCCAGGCTGCCCAAGGCTGGATCCCTGGCTGGCCACAGGGGCCCATTTGAGCACTGAAAATACGTCCAGTGGCATTGAGATAGGCTGTCAGTATAGACCATGCGCTGGATTTCAAACACTTAGTATATAAAAGAATGGAAAATATCTCATTAGTTACCTTTTTCTATCAATTACCCAATGACACGATTTTAGAGCTGTTAGGATAAGTCAATATATGATTCAAGGTAGTTTTACATGTTTTTATTGACTTTTTTTTTTTTTTAAACATGGCTACTAGAAAATTTAAATTGGCCTGCGTGATTCATATCATATTTGTATTGGCCGGCACCACTTTGAAAGGGCTCCAACTTTGGCTACCAAACCTTGGCTTTCTTCTAGAGTCTCCTGCGGACTCTCTCGTGGGGCACCTCTCAGGGTCTCTCCAACGGGAAAGTGGAAAGTAGTTTCTGCTGTTGAGCCAGCCCCTCACTAAGAGCATAAGCTCTTGTTTCTGAAATTCACAGGACTCTGCAAGGCAGATAGATGTATTAGTGCTATTTGGCAAGTGAGGAGACTGGGCTCCCGAGATGGCAGGCAAATTGCCCAGGGTCTCAGCTCAGAGAATGTCCGAGCTGGGGTTTGAATGTCAACCCCAGGTCTTGTCACCCCACCGCACTGCAGCTACACAAGAGCAGTCAGCTTTGTTCATACCCACCGCCACTGAAACCTTCAGCTCCCACCCCACACATGTGGGTCACTTTCTAAGCAAGGGGACAAGAGTCCAGATGAGCAAGAGGCCACACGATTTTCTGGGCATTTGCTATATGGCACCCTGTGTGATAGACACAGTAGGTACCCTCTCTGTTGATCCCAGCAACCGAGAGGGTAGCTAATTATTATTATTATCACCATTATTTGACTTGCCTGGTGCAGATGGTAGAAGTGGTGGGCAGGCTCAGGTCCGCTGAAAGCAAGTGCTGTGTGCTTTCCTTTCCACTCTGCTCCCACCTGGTATAGTCTTTGGGACTCTTTGGGTTGCAAGTAACACAATCTCAGATTTTTTGGCTCACGTAACTGAAAAGTCTGGGCATCGCTATGGATAACTTCAGGCATAGCTGGATCCAGGAGCTCTGGCTTTTCCTATCCCTCATCTGTACTCCCTTAAGTTTAGGTGTCTGAAGGATACCTACCAGCAGTCCAGGCTTGCTTCCTACCCAACCCCAGTGGAAAGATCGTTTCTCCTTTCTATATTCCCAGCATCAAAACCCAAAACCTTTTCCTAGGCATGGCTTGGGTCAGGTGCCAATCCATCATGGCCAGAGGAATGGAATGATTTAATTGGTCCAGCCTGGTCCCACAGCTACTCCTGGAAGGGAAGGGGGGTCAGTCAGTTCCAGCTCCTAAAGATAGTTACTGGGTTTGGGTAGAGGGATTCCTTGGAGAAAATTGGGGTGCTTCACCCCAAGAGGGAACAGATGCTGGGCAGGTATAAACACCAGGTGACCACTGTGTTTTCCAAATTCCTAGAGTCTTCGGACTCTTCAGTACCAAGCCTGAAAGCATTGTGTCCCCTGTAGGCACAGCGGAGAGGGACACTGTCTGTGAGCCACCTTCGCCTGGGACCCGCCCTGACTGTAGCACCAGCCCAGAGGACTGCAAGGCGCCTGCCAGGTGACCTTAGTGTGGGGCTCTCTCTCTCTGCAGGGTGCCTGGACCAGAGCTGGGGCTGGGGGTGCAGGTGGGGTTCTGCTCAGGTGTCAGGGGTCCAGGGTGCCTCTCCGCCAAGCCCACAGGTCATTTGAAGCCCTCCTGTGTGCCCAGCCTGCCCAGGTTGCATGGAACACCCAGAAGGCCTAGAAAACACAGCCTTTGCTCCCTGGCAGGGCCCAGCCAGGGACTGGGGCAGAGGGCCTGGGGGCCCCTTCTCTGTAGAAAGGCTTGTCCCTAAGCACAGACACACCCCGCCCCCCATCGGCAGAACTGTCCATTCTAGCTCTGGCTTTTTCCCCAGCAGCGCTGCCCCACAAGCCAAGCCCATCCGGACCTTGGGGAGCTCCGATGCTCTTCGAGGGAACACTCCCCTCACCTCGGAAGATTCCAAAATGACAAGGGTTCCCAGCTTTCTCTTCTCTGTCGGGGAGCCCAGTCAGGATCCAGGTAACTTCTCCAGAGAAGCTGTGGGCTATTTCTCCTAGCGACAGTGTCTGATCTGCGTGTGGGGGTCCGGGCAGGCGGGCACTGAGCCACGGCCTCTCCCAGTGTGGGGAGAAGAGACACTGAAGGCATGGAAGGCCAGAGTATGCAACGGAGGTGCCCATGCATTTCACACCAGCTGTGAACGCCACCTGTGTGCCACACACCAAGGCAGGCCAGCCTCTGCAGGTGTCGGTCTCGTGCCTTCCCGGTTCCCATGACAATGGGTTGGGGACTGCTGTTCACCCCTGTTTATTACTGAGTAGCTTTCCATGTATAGATACATCACACTTTGCTTGTCCGAACAGTTGTTGGACATTTGGGTTGTTTCCACTTGGCTGTAATGAAGAGTGAAAAGCAAGTCTTTGGGTGAATGTATTTTTTCCTTTCCCTTGGGATTTTTTTTTTTTTAATTGATCTGTAGGGCTTCTTATAATGTAGGGTTTTGAGCCCTTTGCCCTAGAGTTGTGTTCGAATATCATCTCCCGGACCGTAGCTTGCCTTCTCATTCTCTTTATGGCGTCTTTCCACGAAGAGGTGTTCTTAATTGTAGTGGAGTCAGATTGATCCACCTTTTCCTGTGTGGCTAATGCTCTTCATGTTCTGCTTTGTAAGCCTTTTCCTCTTTTTTTTTTTTTTTAAAGATTTTATTTATTATTTTTAGAGAGGGGGGAAGGGAGAGAGGGAGAGAGACATCAATGTATGGTTGCCTTTCATCTGCCTCCAGCTACGGACCTGGCTGGAGACCTGTCTGGCAACCTGGTTACGTTGCCCTGGCTGGGAATCGAACTAGCGACCTTTGGGTTCGCAGGCTGGCACCTTATCCACTGTGCCACCAGCCAGGGCCATCTTTTCCTCTTTTAAACTCTCAAAGGCATACTGCATTTACTATTGTGAGGATCATTACTGTTTTGAGTTTTGTGGTTAGACCTGCTGGCTACCTTGGCTAGTGTGTACATTGTGAGGCAGTGGTCATGTTAAATGCCCATGTGGACATCTGGCTGAACCAAGATAAGATAAGTTAGCAAATAGACAGTCCTTTTTCCATTGTTCTGCATCCCAGCTTTGTTGTGAACTAAAAGTCCATGTATGTGGGGGATAATTCTGGACTTTGTATTCTGTTCCATGGGTCTTTTTGTCTATTCTGTGTGACTACCATCCTGTATTCATTGCTGTCTTTTTCTGGAAGTCTTCATGGGAGGCTGAGCAACTTCTTCAAATTTGTTCATCAACAGTGTATTGGCTATTCCAGTAGTTTGCTTTTCTACATACATTTTAGAATCAACTTTTCAAATTCCACCAAGTGTCCTATTGGGATTTTGATGGGGGTTGCATTGAAGCTATAGGGCAGGTTGGAGAAAATCCACATTGTTATAGCGCTGGGTATATGGCATACCCTGTGTTTATTTGGGCTTCTTTAAATTCTCTATTACTTTCTATGCAGATATAATTATATCTTTTTGTTAGATTTCTAAGTATTTGCTATTTCTGATGATAATGCAAATGGTATGTTTTTCAATATTTGTGTTCTAATTTGTTTTGAACCATGTGAAATTGCCCATGTTTGTCTGGCTATCAAAACAGCAATTTCATGCGATTCAACCCAAATATACAGATATTTAATTGATTTTGATATAGTAACATTCTGTTCAACCATCTTGCTGATTCACTTGTTAGCTTGAATAATGTATCTGCAGATTCTTTTGGATTTTCTGTGTACTCAGCGATGTCATCTGCCCATAACAGATGGATATCTTCCCTTCTAAACCTCACCACTTTTATTTCTTTTTCTTGCCTTATTACATAGTATAGGATCTCTATACCATGCTGAATAGAAATTATGATAGTAGGTATCCCTGCCTCAGTGCTGATCTCCAAGGGAAAGTGGCTACCAAAGTTGTGAGGAGGGCAGTGGCATAGCAGGGAGTGTGGGGGAAAGTTCTGGCAGTAGTCGAAATGGTGGATCGTGGGTGGGGGGGACTGAAAATGTAGGGGTGCTCAGAGCTAGTCTCCTCTGTGGCATTCCTTAGATGCATTCCTTCCCTCTCGGAGCTTCACAACCCTCTCTGGGGGATGGATCTGACATGTGTGGAGTTTGGGAGTCGGCTGTGGAGCTGGGGGGGACTTCAGTGATTGTGGGGAGGTGAGGCCCCTGCCAAGGTGGCCTGGTCTGGACCTCTCTCCTTCTTTTCCCAGGGCTGTGCCCGCCGGGGTCTGCCAAATGCAGGAAGCAGTGTGGGAAGGACTACTACCTGGACAGGGATGGCCGCTGCACGGCCTGTGTGAGCTGTTCAGGAGGTAAGGGCCTGTCTTTCCACCAGGGGCTCCTTCCAGACCCTGGGGGTGGGAGTGCTGCAGGAGGAGGTGAGAGTCTGGGGCTGGGGAGCCCAGAGTTTGGGCTTGGATGGCTCAGCCCTCAGCAGGCTGGTTCACTCTCTGGTGCTTTGAGCTGTTAGCATCTGGTGACTCCCACTCAGTGTTGTGGGTTTGGAGGCAGTGACCCTTTTTCCATTCACCCACTCTTTCCCACAAGGAAGCATTTGCTCATCACCTCCCTGTTCCAAATGTGCCTCGTTATTTTTTGTCACTACTGTACAATGTATGGATGACATTATCCCCAGTTTACAGAAGAGGAAATGGAGGCTTTGGAAAGTCAAGGGACTTCCAAAGGCCATAAGTCCTCAACAATGGCAAGGCTGCAGTTTAAATGCAGGGTGTCCACCACCAGGTCTGAGATCTGGTCCCCCACCGTGCTGCCTCTTAGAGTGCACTCTGGACATGTTCTTGGTGGGTGACCCCTCTGTGCACAGCAGGCTGACATCCTGCCATGTTTCCCCTGTGGCCAGTTCACCACAGCCCCAGAGCACCCCCTCCTGCCCTGTGATGCCCATGAGGGCCACACAGGGCAGGGGAAGTGACCCAGGGCTCCATGATTGTAAACCCTCCCACAGAGACTGCTGTGGAAATGCGTGATTCCCTCTCCTGTCTGGGGTTTCTTTCCTGCAGCAACCCCAGCCAGAGTCAAGGGAGAACTGACAGAGGAAAAACAATAATCTGTTTTCATGGGGGGTGGGGTGAGGGGCACTGTTCCAGTAGCAAATTTTCTTAAGTCTTAGGAGTGAAAACCAACCAATCATTGTACTCAGGGTTTCCATGGGTCAGAATTCAGTCAGAAAAGTTGAAGGCTGGAGGCTGAAATCACTGATGTACCTGGGACCGATGCCAGCTGCCTTCTGAGGCCTCAGGCCTTCTCCACGTGGGCCTCTTTAGGCTTTCTCATGGCCTGGTGGCTGGATTCCAAGAATTGGGGTTGAGGGAGGATCAGAGAAGCCACATCCCTTTTTATGACCTAGCCTTTGAAGTCACATTGTGTAACTTCTACCACTTTCTAGCTGTTGGGGTCGTCACAGATCCCACTTGAGTTAAGGGAAGAATAAACAAATCGAACTTTTAGACCTGGCTGGCTGGCATGGCTCAGGTGGTTGGAGCATCATCCCATAAACTAAGAGGTCATGGGTTCGATTTCTGATCAGGCCACGTGCCTGGGTGGCAGGTTCAGTCCCTGGGTACCTGTAAGATGCAACTGATTGATGTTTCTCTCCCTCATTCCCCCTTTCTTCCCCTCTCTCTAAAATCAATAAGCATGTCTTTGAGTAAGAATTTTTTAAAAATTGAGCTTCTTGGTAGGTAAGTGCCAGAGCAGTGGAACAGCAGGTGGGGCTAGCACGATTGCTTTGGCCCTTTTTGGAAAAAATATAATCTGTCACAGCTACTATGTTAGATGGTGAAGCAAGAGGTAGCTCTGAGCCCAAGAATTCCTTTAATTCTCATAATTTGAAGCCTTGTGAGGAGGGATTGAGGGGCTAGGAGTGAGGGGTCTAGAACCCAAGTGCCGGGGTTCAAATCTTGGCTCTACTACTTGGTAGCTTAGAAACTCCAGCAAGCTTCTCTGTGCCTCAGCTTCCTCATCTGTAAAATGGGCACAATATTACTAGTATCTCAAAGAGTTATGCTTCCTTTTACTCCACATGATTATTGGAGCATGTTAAAAAGTCAGCTCCATGGAAAATCCAATGAGCATTTGCTCCTGGGGAAAAGCATCTCCCTGGGGAAAAGCAATCCCCTGCCCTTGCCATCCCTGGTCCTTCCTTACAACCTTTCCCCGCATCTCTTAGATGACCTCGTGGAGAAGACGCCTTGCACTTGGAACTCCTCCCGCGTCTGCGAATGTCGGCCTGGAATGTTCTGTGTCACATCAGCCACCCATTCCTGTGCCCGCTGTGCCCCCTGCCCAGCCATCCCCCAAGGAATGATCACCAAACTTCAGGGTAAGCGACCCACACCCTAACCAAGGGGCGGAGACCAGTACTGCTGCAGCCCCGCCCCTCCCACCCCGCTGACCTTCAACCTCGGCTGCTAACTAGGTCAGGTCTGGCCTTTGTTTTTTCCTTTGACTAGCTAGGCCCAGTGAGCGGTGTGAAATCCAAATTTGTTATTTTGCTGAGGTTCTGATGATCATTTAAAAAAAAAACAACTTCCTCAGACTGTTGGGCTGGTAGAATCTTGACTTGCTTGCAAGGCTGTTTTATTGACTCAGGAGAGATGAATAGAAAGTTTATAAAGAAGCTTCCAACTCAAGATGGTGGACATTTGCCAGAGCCCAGAAAAGTATAAACTCTTAACATTGAAAAACAACAAACAGGTTCATCAGCAGCTGAGAGCTTTCAACAAACCTGTAGAAGGCAGAAAGTTGATGGAAGGATGGTGACAAATGAAACCAAGTGGAGGAAGGCTCACCCCAGAATTCTGCTGTGGGGAAAGTGAGGGGTAACATGCTCATAAGACCCGGAGAGAGGCTCTTGGCTCAGAGCGGGCAAGCAAAATGAAAAAATGGGGGTGAAATGGGGAATTGCACATTGTAACTTCATCTTGAAAATGAAGTTTAAAAAAATCCGTAACACTAGTCTGCCATGGGCACTGGCAAGTCTGAATGGGTGGTTCGGGGTCTCTATCTCCTGGTGAAAATAATCCATGTTTTTGGCCAGAGGTATGGAAGTGACCTCTATGGGAAGCCAGGACGGGCAGTGCAGTGCCGGCTGCCTGGTGTCGAGCCCTCTTTGTGTGTTAGGAGCATGTCCCATCAGCAGGCCACTGCTGCTCAGCCACGAAGTGAAGGTGCCAGCCCACACCGCACTAGCACCCCAGAACGCCCAGGCAGACCCCCTACTCAGGGAAGGGACCTGCTGTGAAAAGGACACACTCACGCCACAGCAGGAGAAACCCCCACTAGCTGCTGGAATGTTCTGCATAGTCCTTTCTTAATAACATGAACGAGCAGTCCAGGTCTCCAGGCTTCAAGGAAAACCAGAGAATAACAAGATATAAAACAAGCCTTACTACGGTTGAAGTGATGATAAACCTAGGAACAGAAGAGAACTTACAAACATTTAAATGTGTCCACAGAAACATTCAAGGAGTTGTTCCACAAAGTGAGAACAGAAGGCTGTGAAAAAGGAACGGTGAAAGACCAGAGGACAAGAGATGGCTTTTAGAAAGTGCGCTGGTTATTGATCGATCGATCCATGGATGGATCGATCGATCTATCGCCTCTCAGCTAGCAGCTCAGCCTGCAGGAGCTGCTCGCTGGAATTTCTGCCGTGAGCCTGATGCGGAGCTTTGCCAGCAGAGGGCGCTGGCGGCTGCGTTTGCTCGTTGCTGCCCCTGCTGCTGTGCCTCACTCAGTCCCTTGGAGACGCTGCTACTGCAGCCTTGGCCTGGTGACCACCTTGGTGCGGCCTCCCGAGCGGGAACATGGGCATGCGCCAGGCCTCATGTCTGCAGGAGGGATATAATTCCCTCTACACACCCCTATGCACTGGCATGGGCACTGGCGGCCGCAGGCCTTGCACCCACAGGGGTACCTCGACTTTCCCTGTCCACCTGACCTGAGAAATACCCGGCTTCAGGGTGAAAGCACCCACCAGCGACAAAGCAGGGTGAACGAAAATCACCCCACCTCATCATAATAGACAAACTCCTATTTATTCATTTACTCATTTAAACGTTCAAGGACAGCGGACGTACAATATCATATTAGTTTCAGGTGTACAACACAGTGATTAGGTACTTACGTTAACTTACAGAATGATCGCCTTGACAAGTCTAGTACCCACCTGCCACCATTTGTAGTTATTATAATATGATCGACTCAGTTCCCTATGCTGTACTTCACAGCCCTCTGACTTCTAAGTGGTGATTTATACATCTTAGACTCTTACATTTTCACCCAGCCTCCACCTCCCCTTCCATCTGGCAACTGCTCTCTGTATCTATGAACATTTCTATTTTGTTTGTTTATTTATTTTGTTCTTTAGATTCCACATATAAGTGAAGTCATATGGTGTTTGTGTTTCTCTGACTTATTTCACTGAGCATAACCCCCTCTAGGTCCATCCATGTTGTTGCAAATGACAAGATTTCATTCTTTTTATGGCTGGGTAATATTCCATTGAATATATATACCATTTCTTCTTCTTTTTTTTTTTTAAAGATTTTATTTATTTTTTTTAGAGAGAGGCAAAGGGAGGGAGGCAGAGAGGAGAGAGACATCAACGTAGGGTTACCTTTCACCTGCTTCCAACTATGGACCTGGCTGGAGACTTGGCTTGCAACCTGTTATGTGTCCTGACTGGGATTCGAACCAGCGACCTTTGGGTTTGCAGGCTGGTGCTCAATCCACTGAGCCATACAAGCCAGGGTCATATTTTCTTTATCCACTTGTCTGTTGATGGGTACTTAGTTGCTTCCATAGCTTGACTATTATAAATAGTCTATTCAAGTCCTCTGCTCATTTTTTCCATCATGTTGTCTTTTGGATGTTAAGGTGTATGAGTTCTATATGTATTTTGGATATTAACCCCTTATAGGATGTATCATTGGTGAATGTCATCTCCCTTTCATCTGTTAGCTTTTTTGTTTGTTGATGGTTTCTTTCACTGTTCAAGAATTTTTAGTTTGACATCCCACTTGTTTATTTTTTCTTTGTTTTCCTTGCCCAGGAGACATATCCAAAGAATTATTACCAAGATGTCAAAGAGTTTGTAGCTTTCATTTTCTTCTAGGAGTTTTACGGTTTGGGGTCTTACATTTAAGTCTCTAATCCGTTTTGAGCTTATTTTTGCATATGGTGTACAAAAGTGATCCAGTTGTATTCTTTTGCACGTATCTGTTCAGTTTTCCCAACACTTTATTGATGAGACTGTATTTACTCTACTGTATATTCTTGCCTCCTTTGTGATAGATTAATTGGTCATGTAAGTGTGGGTTTATTTCTGGACTCTGAATTCTGTTCCATTGATCTGCATGTCTGTTTTAATGCCAGTACCACGGTGTTTTGATTACTACAGGCTTGTAGTATAGTTTTGATTTCAGTTATCATGACAGCTTCAACTTTGTTCCTCTTTCTCAAGATTGTTTTGCTTACTTGGGGTCTTTTGTGGTTCCATAGAAATCTTAGAATTATTTGTTCTAGCTCTGTGAAAAAATGTCATTGGTATTTTGATAGGGATTACATTGAGTCTGTAGAGTGCTTTGGGTGGTATGGGCATTTTAACAATGTTAATTCTGTCTACCCATGAGCATAGTATAGCCTTCCATTTATTTGTATCTTCTTCAGTCTTTTCCTTTAGTTTTCTTTAGTTTCTTACAGTTTTTTCTTAATTTCTCTTTCAGATAGTTTATTATTGGTGTATAAAATGAAATGGACTTTTGAATATTAATTTTGTATGCTGCTACTCTACAGAATTCATTTATTAGTCCTAATAGGTTTTTTTTTTTTTTTTTTTTTTTGGTCAAATCTTTATGTTCTCTATATATAGTATTATGTCATCTACAAATAATGACAGTTTTACTTCTTCCATTCCAATTTGGATACCTTTTATTTTTTTTAAAATTCTTTTCTTATCTGATTGCTGTGGCTGGGACTTCTAGTACTATGTTAAGAGTGGAGAAAGTGCCCTGGCTGGTAGCACAGTGGATAAGGTGCCGGCTTGCAAACCCAGGAGTCGCAGGTTCGATTCCCCAGCCAGGGCACATAACAAGGTTGCAAGCCAGGTCTCCAGTCAGGTCTGTGGCTGGAGGCAGGTGAAAGGCAACCATACATTGATGTCTCTCTCCCTCTCTGCCTGCGTCTCTTTCCCTCTTTCTAAAAATAATGGAATAAAATCTTTAAAAAAAAGTGGAGAAAGTGCCCTGGCTGGTGGCACAGTGGATAAGGTGCCAGCCTGCGAACCCAGGGGTCACTAGTTTGATTCCCAGCGAATACATGTAACCAGGTTGCAAGCCAGGTCTCCAGCCGGGTCTGTGGCTGGAGGCGGGTGAAAGGCAACCACACATTGATGTTTCTCTTCCTCTCTGCCTCTCTCTCCTCTCCCCTTTCTCTAAAAATAATAAATAAAATCTTTAAAAAAAAAGAGTGGAGAAAATAAACATTCTTCTTGTTTCTGATATTTAATAAAAAGCTTTCAGCTTTTCTCCATTGACTATCATGTTAGCTGTGGATTTGTCATGTGTGGCCTTTCTTATGTTGAGGTGTGTTCCTTCTACTCCCACTTTGCTGAGAGTTTTCTTTTTATTTTTAAAGATTTAATTTATTATTTCCACAGAGAAGGGAAGGGAGAGAAGCAGAGAGGGAGAGAAACACCAATGTATGGTTGCCTTTCACCTGCCTCCAGCTATGGACCTGGCTGGAGACCTGACCTGGCTCGCAACCTGGTTATGTGCCCTGGCTGGGAATCGACCCAGCAACCTTTGGGTTCACAGGCCAGCCCTTGGCCACTGTGCCACCAGCCAGAGCTTGAGAGTTTTGTTTTGTTTTTTAATGGATGTTGAATTTTGTCAAATGCTTTTCTATCTATTGATATGATTGTGTGACTTTCATCCTTCTCTTTACTTATGTGGTATATCAAGTTCATTGTTCAGACCTTGAATGGAGTTGTGGTTATAAGAGTGTATACACTCTTCAAGACTCATCTAACTATACACTTGGGGGCATTTTTTTTCTATATAAATTATACTGCAATAAAGTTGATTTCAAAAGAACAGAACTTTTAAGATGGAGGCAACCTTTAACTACCAGGAGGTGTTTAAAATTATTTATGTTTATTTATCAGGTTTCTCTTAAGTAAATTGGAAGGTCTTGAGTCTCCAGGCCACTTTCCTGGAGATCACAGTTGGCTGGAGACGGAGCACCTGTTCCACTTGCAGCCTTTGAAACACGAATCTGGCCACCTCATCAGCTGTCACAGCAGCGACAGTGCATTGCAAATGGTCTTGACATTTCCAAGTTCCTGTCTCTTTCCTCTGTGGGGCAGCCAGGCCTGGGCTCCCAGGTTTGGTTTGGGTTTGCTTTGTGCGTTGCTCACACTTCTGGGACCGGTGGGCCTGGCTCCCCCCACCCTGCCCCCAGCATGGTTTCCGCATGGTGGTGGTGGAAGTGCAAAGAGGGGGTGGTGGTGGAAGAACAGATGTCTCAAGGCTCAGACTGGACACAGGCCTCCTGTCACTTCTGTCCCAGTCCATTGACCGGACAAGTCATATGGCCACATTCAGGCACCGGTGGGGCCAGGACACAGATACTTGCCTGGACTTGGAGGAGCTGCAGCGTCACCTGGAGGAGGGTGCTGATGTGAGACAGGGCGAGGAGTTGGACCCATAATGCAATCTACCACACGGCTCTCATCCCACTGCTAATTAAACATGGCTTTGGGGAGGAAGACTTGATTTTTAAAACAAGCTTTATGGAGATATAATTCCTGTGACATAACAAGTATTCATTTGGAGTACACAAGTCCATAATTTTAAAGACATGTACAAAGTTGTGAAATGATTACCACTGGAACAGAATAATATAAACAGAGGCCACATCAAAACGGGATTGGAGCTGCCGTCCAGAGAAACTGCCTGGCACGACTTATGTCTCAAACCTTGGGGGTCTTAGAACTGGGCACAACTACCCTCAGACTGGATGTGTCCTAACCATTTGCAAAGATAAGAAAGCAGATGCTGTGACTGCTGAACTGCTGGCGACAGGACTGAAAAAGAAAACCGTTCTCCAGAATTAGCATCGCTAGGTTATGCTATCTGGACCTCTAGAGGTACCTTCCTTTTTATGAACAGAGTTAATATTCCATTGGTGTATAATATTCCTTCCATTGATGTAATTGTTCGCCTTCCCTTTCTCATAAATATCCCTTGCTTTTGCCTCCTAATTGGAACACTGTTTGGGTTTCTGCCCGAGTCGGAGCTTCCCAAATAGCTATTCTTTTGGCTATCAAATAAACACATGTTGAGTCTCACTTTGACCTTTTCTTTTGAGGTGGACACAATGACCTAAGAGACCTCGTGCCCATTAGTGGCTCGGTAGCTGCTTGTTTGCCTTCTGTCCCTCTAGATGAGAGCTTTGGGGACATTTTCAGAATACGGGTGTGTTCTTCCATGCCAGCTTCTTTCACTGAACATGACACACAGAAGGTTCAGCCATGCTATAGCACATACTGATACTTGGTTTGAAAGAGTTCGCCCAGCTGATACTTTTGGGACCAACCTTGTAGACTCCGTGTTGTTTACCTGTTTATCAGCTGATGAACATTTAGGCCATTTCCACTTCTTGGGCTGCTATGAAGGATGCCTGTGAACAAGTGTGTACAAGAGACCTGACTGATGTGGCCCCACCCCGGCCTCCCTGGCATGTGCTGTCTGTCCTCTCTCACCACCTCTGTGTCTCCCCACCTTCTGTTTCCTCTGCTTAGACACCCCGCCCTCACGCACACCCCTGAAATTCCCTCCCTGGGGAATTCTCCCCATTCAGGTGAGGTTGAGTCCCCGTTTCAGGGACCTCATATGCCCTTGTGTGATGCCAGGGTCACGTCTGTGAACCCCGCCAGCCTGTCAGCCCCCGCGGGTGGGGGTCTTGTGGCTATGCTGCCTTTCTGAAAGTCACTGGTCCCTGCTGGGTAAGGTTCCTTGGCACTGACCCGTAAGCCCACTCTTCGCAGGTACAGCTGAGAGGGACACCAGCTATGAGCCGCCTTCCCTGGGGACCCACGTTAACTGCAGTACCCACACAGAGGACAGCAAGGCGCGTGCCAGGTGACTCCGTGGCCCCTTCTGGGGGAACTGGACTGGGGGTGGAGGTGGGGCCTGGGCTAGATCTGTGCCAAGACTGCAAGTCATTTTGGAGAACGTGTGCCCAGCTCTGTGCTGGCACCAAGCCCGAAGGCCTAGACATGTAGTCCCTGCCCTCGGAGTGCCTGCCAGAGGCTGCAGAAGGTCTGGGGACCAGGCCCTGTCTACACAATCCCCAGAGAAAGGGAAATATTCCTGAGCACACACTTCCATTCTCCCATCTCCACTGTCACGCTGACCTCTGGCTTCTCCTCCCGTAGCACCCGCCCCTTGGGGATCTCCCCAGCAGACTCCCAGGCCAGTAAAGGACACGGAGGGGGCATCACCCATGCTTTGGGGGACGCCTCCATCTCAACAAGTACTCCCGTCTCTTTCTCCTCCACGGGAAGACCCACCCTGGTCTCAGGTAATGACCACCCCCAGGAGGCAGGGCCTGCCTTTCGGGCGGGCAGAGGAGGGAGGCTGCTCCCCGGGTTCCGCACCCCCTGGGTTGGGGACCAAGGGGGAAGCCTGGTGTCTTGGGCAGGGCTGTGGCCCTGCCGCTTGCTGCTGCTGTTTCTTCTTTCTCCTGCGAGGGATGCCATTCACTGCTTCCTCCTCGCGGCTGTCGTAACTGCTCTGCAGAAAGTGGTGATATTTGGTGAATGATTTTATGACTTTGGCTAATTGCTTGATGCCTTTGAGTCCCCGCTTTTCCCATGTAACAGCGTGCACGCATGGAGCGTGAGTACGTAGCTAGCTGCTCGGAACCCGCTCCTGGCAGAGACGCTTGTTGGCGCTAAATGCGATCATTCTAGCACTTGCAGCTCTAGCATCTGGCATCGGGTGGCGGTAGTTCTCAGGCCAGCCGTCCTCCCTGGGGCCCTGGACTTGCCGCCTCAGCGACTTGTTAGGAAAACAAATCATGGGCCCCACCCAGCCTTGCAGAATCAGAATCCTCAGCCCGTTAAAGTTTGAGAACCACTCATCTGCCACAAACTGCATTTTAGCCTCTAAAACTGCTCTAAAAACAGCAAGTAGTTATACAATCTTCACAAGGGACCAAAAAAAGAAAAGAAAAGAAAAGAAAAGAAAAGGGAGGTGGGTTAAAGGGTGAAATATACCCGAGCACTGGCTCAGTGGATGGGCCCTGGAGCCCCCCTGGCCCGGCCTGAGCCCAGATTCTGCCATTTACTCTCAGGGTGAGGTTGACTGACTTAGCCCTCGGGCGCCTCAGTTTCCCTCATTTGTAAAATGGAGATGGTGATGGTAATGGTGCCCAAGGCACAGGCCTGGTGTTTTTGCGGGGATAGACCGCACGGTTGCCCTCATGGAGCTCCCTGTCTTGTGGGGCCACGTGTCACATGCACCTCCTCCACAGTCCCCAGACCTTGTCCCTCTGGGCTTCCGTTCCCTCTCCATTCTGGCCCCTTGATGACTCAGTTTCCCACCCTCTAGAAGTGGTTCAGTCTCTTCCCCACTACTAAGCCACCCCGATGGGCTCCCGGGAGCCAGGTGCGATGAGGCCGGTGGGCAAGGGCTGGGCAGGTCCAGGGCTGGTTTTCAGTCCTGGCTCTTGAGCTAGGGCCCTGACTCACCACCATGAAGTGGGCTTTGGGGGCCTCCAGCGTCAGGGCCGAGAGTGCAGGGCCACGTCTGTGTTCCAGGGCCTGTGCTCTTCTGGGTGATTGCGGTGCTGGTGGTGTGTGTCGGCTCCAGCTCCTTCCTCCTGTGCCACCGGAGGGCCTGCTGGAAGTGGATTCGGCAGAGTGAGTGGCTGTGGCCAAGGGGCTTGGGGAGGGCGGGGGTCTGTGCTGGCCGGCTGGGTCCCTGCCCTGCCCCGTGAGGCTCAACCCTGCTCCCGCTGTCATTTCAGAGCTCCACCTGTGCCAGCCTGTCCAGGCCTTCCAGCCCAAGCAGGAGCCTGTGGGTAAGTGGCCGCATGTGCAGACGGGCTTCCCGGGTGAAGCGACACGCAGCAGCTTGGCGCCCTGGGTTTGGGGCTCCCTCGGGGCTCCTTCTGGGTGGCTTCCCACAAGCCGCTGCCCTCTCATGACCTCGTCTGTGATGGGAATGTAGCACAGTGGGCACCGTGACAGGCCCTGTTGGGTGGAGGGCTGGCACGGAGCACCACAAACCCACTTTGCCTTTCGTTCCTTCCTCCATGGGGCCCCCAGGAGAGGCCCTCCCTCCTCTCCTCTCTCTCCCTCCCTCCCAGCCTCGCTGTTCCTTCCTCGACACCCCTCCCACCCCCATTCCTCCCACCTGCTCACCTGAGGGCACAGTAGGGCAGGCAGATAGGGCCAGAATCCTGATTCTGTCACTTACAAGCTGTACCTTGGGTGGGGTACTTAGTTTGTCTGTGTCTTAGTTTCCTTATCTGTAAAATGGGGGCAGTGGGACCTACTTCAGAGGGTGGGCACATGGATGAATTGAGATGGGGCCAGTTCCGCGCAGGGCCGAGTGTCTGCAGGCCGTCGGTGCTCTGTGAACAGTGGCTGCTGTTTGCCGGCCATCCTGGGTCTGGGGCCTTGCGCCTCACCCGGAATCCCAGGCCTCCCTGACTTCTAGGTTGTCCTTGCTCTCTGGGCCCTGCCCGCCTCCTCCAGGCAGCCTTCCAGAGCTCCCAGCCCTACCCAACCGTCCAGGCAGCAGATCTCTTCCAGCTCTCCCCTGCAGGGAGGGGTTTCCCAGACACCTTGACCAAGGGCCCTCTTTCCCCTGTGCAGCCCCTGGCAAGGTGGGCAAGGTCCTCTTCAGCACTCGGGGTGCAGAGTGTTGGGCCCTGGCCACAGAGAAAGGAGGAAACCCGTATGGTCCGAGCTTTCCTGTCTGGTTTCAAGGCAGGCTCCCTCCCCTGCAGGTTCTCCTGACCCAGGAACCCCAGGGGAGGTGGGCGATGTTCTTCTGTTTACAAGGAGGCAGATAACTGGCCTAGGGCCACCCATCTTAAGAAGAGCCACTGCTGCACTCAGACGCTGGTCCTGAGATTGCTGCTCTGTGTGTAGAGGGCTCGGGGCTGCCCCTCTGCCTTCCTCCCCTGAAGCTCTGGCCACCCCATGCCACCCAGACGGCCACTGGTCAGGGCCAGGCTGTGGCCCCTCTGTTCCCATCGCAGCCTGACTTTTGACTTGGGCACGAAAACACAGTCCACTGAGGCTTGTTTTGAATTTGATGAGTTTCACAAGCAGGTGCTGGTGTCCCCTCTCCCAGGGGGTTTTTGTGTTTTGATAGTTTCAAGCCTTTTTCCATGAGCTGTCAGGCTCAACGTCTCATTGAAACCGGTGTTTGCTTTCTTGACATTTTTCTAGTATTAGAATTTCCATTGCCGTCAGTTTATTTTTTCTTCGAACCTTTTTGAGAACAGTTTTATCACACACGCACAGGTAGAGAGAGAGAGAGAGAGAGAGCGGGAGAGAGAAAGCACCTTCCCTTTAAAAATCCAGACCTACCAGGAACCCTGACCCCTGAGACTCCGGGTGGCTGGTTCTGGCTCTCTGGCTTCCGGTGGGGGCCTGGGAGGTCCGTGTCCCCAGGCCTGGGATGGGAGGTGAGGCTGGGGTCAGCACGCAGGGTCCAGGATAAGAACGGACCGTCCCTGGTAGCTGTCCCGTTCCTTCCGGAGGGAGCTATGGATGTGCCATTTGTTCCCTCATTCCTGTACTCACGTCACTGGGTGATTCCTAGTAGGTCTGTGCTGGGTACAGAAACTGTCCTCGCTGTCCTGAGTTTTTGGACCAGTGTCACTTGCTCAGAGGGACTGAAGGCAACAGGATGGGAACAGGTGCCCCAGCCTGAGCACACTGAGGGTCTGGGCCTGTGTCCACCATGCTCACCAATCGTCTCCTGAACCGGGTGGACTTTGTGGCGTGTGTCCTTGGTGGCTGGCATTTACAGGGCACGGGTGTGATTTCATTTCACCCCCCCCCCCATCCCCCGCATGCTTGGCAGGCACCGCTGCACCCATCCTCCGTTCACATGCGAGGGCCCAGAGGCACAGGAAGATGTGTAGGGCCGTGTGGTTAATAAGCAGTACGACCAGGATTTTGTAGTTACTGTTGCTGGTGAGATTTTTGTCAAAAAGGGCCTCACAGCCTCATGCTCTTAACAGTTGGGACTGGATAATGCTTTGCTGTGGGGCGGTCCTGTGCATTGTAGGATGTGGGACAGTTTCTCTGGTCTCCAGCCCCACCAGCTACTAGTAGTGCTTCCCAGTTGTGACAACTGAACATGTCTCAGGACATTGCCAGAAGTCCCCTGGCAGGGAAAACCACTCCTGGTGGAGAAACACTGATCAAAATTCTTTAAAAAAAAAAAAAAAAAGATTGTATTTATTTTTAGAGAGAGGGGAAGGGAGAGAGAAAAAGAGGGAAGGAAACATCAGTTGGTAGCCTCTCACATGCCTCCAACTGGGGACCTGGCCCGCAACCCAGGGATGTGCCCCGACTGGGAATTGAACCAGCGACTCTTTGGTTTGCAGGCGGGCACTCAATCCACTGAGCCACACCAGCCAGGGCTCATTAAAATTTCTTCATTCCTTCATTTTAATGGACACTAAAGCCATTACTTTATCGGTTAATTCAGGAAGGGTTAGTTTGGGAAATAAATATTGGATTGTTGTTTTGAAATAATTGCAAATGTACAGACACATCCCAAGTACAGTATAAAGAATTTACTTTTCCGGGACCATTTGAGGGCAGGTTGCTGACTTAGTGCCTCATGCTGTCTGGCACTTTGGGGTAATTTCCTATTAATGAGGCACATTTTTACACAGTAAAACCACCAGAATCAGAGGAGTCCCCCTGATGTGTTATGACCAAGTCGTTCTCAGACTCCACTCGTTCAGCCCCGTGGAGCTGAAGAACTCAGCCCTGAATCCTGTGTTGCATTTGGGTGTTGTACCTCCGTTATTCGGGGTCAGTCCCGGCCTCTGCCTTCACGTTCGTGACCTTGCCACTTCTGAAGATTCCACCAGGGATTCTGTGGGTGCCCCTCCCCTGGGCCTTGGCTGCTGTTTCCTTGCTACCGGGTCAGTGGTGCGTCTCGGGCGGGAAGAGCCCAGGAGTGACGCTGAGCTCTTCTTTGTAGCCCCTGTCCTCCGGGGTTTCATCCGGTCCCTTTTCTGGTGTTTCCTTTGAGTAACGCGGTGTCTGCCAGGTTCCTCCACCATGAAGCTGCTCTTTTCCCCTTGGTAATTGCTAAGTACCTTGCGGAGAGACACACCGAGGATATGTAAATAGCCAGGTCCCTGTCAGACTTTCCTCTTCTTCATTTATATATTTACAGTACATCTGACTCATTGATTCCTATTTCATTCTGTTGCCTATTTCATTCTTTTAGTTCGAGGTTCACGTTGTCCCCGGTGTGGCCAGAGGGGACCACTTCCAGCTGGTTCTGGTATCCGTTGGCCTCATTGTGCTGTGTGTGGAGCATTTCTTTCCTCTAAGATGTCCCTAGTTTAGCTTGTCCTTTCCTGCCTCACCCTGGGCGTCTCCGGCTCTGCAAGGAAGCCAGGATTTGAATCAAAGTCTGGCTGAACTTCCAGCCAAACGCTTTCGTTGGGTCTGTTTCGCTTCCCACAGCAGCTGGGACCTCAGGCAGGAGACGGGGTGGGGCTGAACGGGAGGGTGACAGAGTGGGAGGGACGGAGGAGCAGAACCCACAACCCACCGGCTCAGTGACAGCAGCCCCCAGGGGATCCCCAGGATACCATGCGCTGTCCCGGGAGGTCCACTGATGCCCCGCCTGTCCCTGGACACACGTCCTGGGAAGCATTTACGAGAAGATCACAATTATCCCAAAGGCAGTGAAACCAATAAATGGAGACAGTGGACTGAAGCAATGTTCTTAGGGGAAAAGCTCTTACGAAATCCAACCTGTGGACTTGGCACGCTTGGTTCTGAGCCTTTAGCCCAGGGCACACGTGGGCTGTGGCCCCGCTGGCGGCGGCTGCTCCTGCCCTATGGGTTCTGTCTTTTCACCCTTGTGTTATTCTGTGCGTGTTTGTGAGAGTCCCTACCAAAGGCTGGTTTCCTCCTTTTGTGCTGCAGTGGGTCCTGGGCCCCACCATGTGCTAGACCGTGTCCTGAGCGCCTTCCCTTTGTAACGTGAAAAAATTTTAAGTAGGCTTTATTTATTTATTTTAAAAGGTTTTATTTATCGTTTTTTAGAGAGAAGAGAAGAAGGGAGGGAGAAAGAGAGGGTGACAAACATCAATATGTGGTTGCCTTTGGCCCGCAACCCAGGCATGTGCCCTGACTGGGAATCAGACCTTGACCCCTTGGTTCACAGGCCTGGGCTCAACCCACTGAGCCACACTGGCCAGGGCTGGCTTTAGTCTTTAGAACAGATTTACAGAAAATGTAGGAAGGTAATCCAGAGAGTTGCCATAAACCGCCACCCGATCTCCTCTATTATAAACATCCTCTATTAGCATGATACATCTGTCACAATGAACTAGCTACTCCTGATAACAGGACTTATTAACTGAAGCCTGTGCTCTATTCAGAGTTACTTTTCAAGATCTCATTGAATCTTCAAAAAGCCCCTCCAGAGTTGGTTCGATCCATCCCATTTTCCACAGGGGCCAAGGCGAGGATGGGGGAAGCAAGGCCTGGGACAGGCCGGACTTCCACCTGCCAGGAAGCGTTCTTTCCAGGGGTGTTCGGCACCGGGCAGGCTTTCAGCACTTGGGTTATTATAAACAGGGCAGTTGCCTGCTTCTGTTCCTGTCGTTACTTCCTGAGGGTGTGTCCCGGAGAAGAGGGATCACTGGGTCAAAGGGCCTGAGACTAGCACTGCAGCCGCCTCCAAGAAGGATGGAGCCAGTTCACAGGCACGGGCAGCTGGGTTCCTGTCTACCCATGTCCTCTCCGGGACTGAGTTTCATCACTTTTATTTATTTCATCTTGTAGCTTTGTCAGACTGCACCCCCCACCCCCGGGCTTGGCACCAAATCCTAGTTGGCTGTTTGCAAAACTCAAAATCAGCCACAGAGGATGGAGAGTCGGCTTCACTGACATCATTTAAAAGAATGTGTCTCAGGCCGGAGACTATTTCTCAAAGCAGTGGCTTGGGGGAGGGGGGCTCAGTGGCTTGGTGAAGGAAGGAGCCCCCGCTGCCCTGCCCGAGGGGGCCAGGCTGCTGGAACAGCAGGTACCAGGTTAAGTCAGTGTGCCTCATCTGTTAAATCAGAACCAGGAACTGGGTCGCTTTGCACCTCTGCTTCCTTTGCTGCGGTCTGTTTCCCCATCGACACTGTCCCACCGTTGCCGGGCATTTAGAAGGGACAGGTAGGAATGTTTCCTAAACTGACCTGTGTGCACGCAGCTCAGCCTCCCCCTCTTCCTTGCGTGGCGTGGTCGGTTGGCCTCCAGGGAGTTTTCAGCTGGGATTCAGGGCCGGCAGTTCCCCAGAGCTGCTGAAATCAGGGAGAATGCTGTGGCAGCACCGCTGTGGCGGGTTTCTCTGGTCAGGGGTGCACAGCTGACAGCAGCTATGCCGGGGTCGGGAGAGGCCAGGTAGCCCCGAGTGTGGTCTGCGCCTGGGAGCTGACCTGCTGCAGGGTCGGCCAGATGCCTGGGCTGCGGTTAAATGTCAGCTTACGCCTGGCTATGACCTGGCACCCAACTCAGTATGCGGAAGATGTTGGAGTAGAGGGTGGGTGTTCGGGGGGGGGGGGGGAGGGCGAAGGTCGTGCCCTGAGAATCATTGCATCAGCATCTCCGAGCCCACCCAAGGGTGCGGCTGTTCTCCGCGAAGGTGGTCATGTGGGCTTTGGAAAGCACAGTTCATCGGAAATCAAGCTCGAAACAGCATCTTCAGAGCCTGTTGTCTGCTACCAGCCTGCCCGAGGTCCCCAGGGGCTGCCCATCGACCTGGGGCACTCTGGAGGCTATGAGGGGGTGGCAGCGGCCCTAGACCAGTGTCTCAGTCAGCTGAAGCCTCCTTGGCTCCGGCTGGGGCGAGTGCCTCTCCGCACCATTCGTCCTGTGCGTGGTTGGGGCGGGGTGGGGGGTTGGTGGGTTGGGGAGGGGTCCAGTGTGCTGACTGGCTTAGTGGCCGGAGGAGAGGTGGTTCCCCAGTTCTCGGACAGAGCTGGGAAGTGGGCCCCTGTGACCTCGGCCTGCAGGGTGGTGGGCATGGACCCTGAAACCTGCCCACTGTTTTCCAAACCAAGGGCCTGCCAGCCTTAGCTGCCGCTGGGGAGAGAAAGGGGTGACATTTGTCCACGTTGGGGGAGCGTGGGGCAGGACCCATCAGAGTCCAGACCCTCCTTGGTGAAGTTACTGCTGTTTTTCTCTTTGCAGATTCCATGACTTGGAGGAACCAGTTAGTAAGTACCACCCCCACCCCCGCCCCACCAAGCCTGGTGCCCCCAAATCTGGCTCCTTAGCCAATCTGCTGGTGCTGAGAGCTGCCTGGTCCCCTGCAAGTTCATACTGGGTCTGCCCCACATCGGGAGCTCTGGGCAGAGCGGGGTCCTGGCCAAGGACATAGCCTCCTCCACCCCTCGAGCTGCTGGCTCACCCCTCTGGGGACTTCCAGAATGCCCCGCTAGACTGTGAATCAATTTTGGCCACTTTGAGTGCCAGGTGTGGTCATGTCACGAGGAAGCCTGTGTTTATTTCCCCTTTTCTCCTTCATGCTTTGGTGAGTCTTGTCCTCGAAGCTGGCATGGATGGCAAACCAGTAGCAAGAATTTGCAAAAACTTCGCTAGGGTGCATTTACCACGAGTGAGGCGCCTTGCTTAGTGCTTTCTCCCTGGTACCTCTGGTGGCCCTTACGACTCGCAGGGTCGGCACTGCTGTCCTGCGTCATAAAAGAGGAAATAGAGGCCCAGACACCAAAGGTGGCTCCACAGCTGGAGAGCAGGTCTGCTAGGATGTGAGCCCCAGCTGGTGACTCTGGAGCCCGGGTCTGAACGTGACCCTGAGCTACCTCCCAGTGAGACCAGCCTCCTCTGCCGTTGGTGGAGGGCTCGGGCCTGGGCGCTGCACTAGCGGTGCTGGGGCTCCCCAGGGTAGGACTCCACACCAGGTCCTCACCGGGCTTGTCCTGATGCCCGGCTCTGTGCCCAGCTCCCCGGGGGGCGTGGGAGCCGGGGCTGAGGGGGCGGGCAGGACCAACTCCTCCGTATGGCTGGGCTTCAGGCATGTCTGATTCACCCACATTTTATTTTTCCACTCATGAAATCTTTTGTTTTCTTTTTACTCAACCATTCATGCAAGATACATGTAATATTAACTAAATAACATGGCTTTTACAGTGTCACATGTGTGCATTGGCACTGCCCACTCTTTTCAGCATCCATTAGTTAGTGAACTCCGCAAACCAACGTTGAAACATTACAACAATGTTGTAGCGAACTGATTTTAGAAACTTCTTGCGTGAAATAACCTGTATTTTTCAGAGATTAAACCAACAGTTGATTTCTCAGGGCTCTTGCTGCCTACTTGAGTAGCATTTAATGGATGGTCTTTTACATGCATCTGTAATAGATGAAAAATAAACCAGGTTGCAAATTCTTCTTTTGTAATGCTTAAACCATGTACCAAGTTTTTGGTCCAAATTGTATAGAATAGGTTAAACTTAAATTGCATTCTGTTAACTCTTTTTTTTTTAAATTTAATTTTTTTTCTCCCCTCTGTCCCCCTCCCCACCCACCCTTTCCCCCCAAAGTCAATCCCACCTGTTGTCCATGTCCATGGTTCCTTTATACTAGGTTCTTGTCTAAGCTGCTCCCCTTCTTTGCCTCTGCCTCCCCCCTCCCCCCTACCCCTTTCCTCCTGACCACTGCAGGCCTATTCCTTGTATTCATACACTTGGTTC